>VZSF01003342.1:380571-461285 GCA_013398295.1 Chionis minor | reverse complement strand
AGCTGCTGGGGCGGGCGTGGGGCTGGGGCCTGCCTGGGGGTCCCCCTCAGACACCCCCTCACAGACACTCGCCCACCCCCCGCGACTCCTCACGCGCCCCGCGCGGCCTCTCCTCATGCCCCGCCATCCCCGGGGCCCTGAGGGGGTCGGGGACGGCCCGGCCCGGCGCGTCCCGCTCTGGGCAGATGTGAGAGGGGTGAGGCGCTGGGGCTGTGGGAGGGAGCTGCTGCCCGGCAGCTGGGCCAACAGGTCTCCGGGAGGCGCTGCCCACCAGCCGGGTGCACCGTCCAAACCAAAAGTATTGACCGAGGGAGGTGCCCTGTGCCACGTACGGGTCCCGCCCGAGTGTTGGTCCACAGCACCGCGCTGGTTTGGTAACAGCAGGGTGATGGCTTCATTGTGTAACTTGCCAGCTTCCTCGGGTGTTTTTATCCCCTATGAAGTGCTTTTAACTTACTGGATTGTCTCTTTCCTCCAGCAGTTTGTTAGTCTTACTTCTACACAGCAGGTGACAGTAGTTAAGAATATTTTCTTGGCTCTGGAGAACTGACAGGAAAAGTGAATTATAATATAGATAACCATCATGTCATAGAATTATTTTTTTAACTCCCTGTAAAATATGCATGTCCAAAGGAGTATTTATTAATAAATGTTAAACTGGTTAAATAAAAGATATTTTACTGGAAATATGAATTTTATGTGTGCATCTTGGTAGTGTTTTACACGTTAGTCTTCTGTTACAAAGCAACATCTTTGGTTTAAAAAACCTATAAATTATATTGATCTAGTCAGTCTCAACTAAAGCCAGCGTCATGCTGCTGAGCCAAGCAAGAGAGTTAAAGACTGAGACAGAACAGCCTGCTTATGGCTTTTGGTTTCTTTTTTTAGCTGGGTTTGCTCAGTGGCATGGTCAGTTTGGCATCTGCTACTGTCATCTCAAGGCTTCTTGATCACATAGCAAAGTAAAAATTAAGTTAGTTACGGAAAGCCCAAACTACTATTTTTGTTGCATTGTGGGAAAGCGCAGGAGACCACTTTTCCTTGTAACAACTATTGCCATTCAACTTTGCCCCTTTTTTTGGGTGGGGTAATACCAGCAGCAGCCTGAGTGTCTTGACTTCTGTCAAAATAGGAGCAAAATAGAATTGCCCTCTGTGTGACATCTTCACAAAGTCTGTGGTTCTAGGGGCCAATGTGCTTTGCTTTGAGACATTCCTTTTCTCTTTGCATAAAATGTTGGCTGGTCCGTCTGTTATAGTGCAGGTTTGCCCTTTCTTTGGAATCAATGTAGAGAATCACGTTCATAATATGAATTCCTGATCAGGTGCCTGCCAGGACCTGATGAGTTTCTCCTCCTTATCTGCTCATCTTCTAGAAGATTTAGAAGTGCCTTGAGTTTCTAGACCATGAAGTGCTAGATTTTGTCCGCTTGTGTAAAGCACGATTTTATTGGCTTGCTGTCTGTCTTACTAATGTCTGGGGTTTTTCCTAAGATTTGCTCATATCATGTGTCATAGGAAATAGTTCTGCTTAAAAAAAGAGAAATCACATCATAAAACTACTGACAGTGACTTAATGATTAAATTCTATAGTCAAATGACTATTTGTTGTTAGATGAGATTCTTCAGCAGTGAAATGTAGCTGGAAAAGAAACAGTCAAGTGGGGAGACAATGAAAGCGAAGACCTTTGGGACATTCTGATAAAGATTAGTTTAACTGACCCAATAAACCTCAGTAAACCTCAAAAAATCCATGAGGACACTTGCTTTGCTTTACACTCATCATTTAAACAATTTAAAAGTTTAAGGCCAATTAGGGTGTAAAACTGTGATTTCAGACCCTGTGCTTAATACTCAGATGACTTTGTTATCTTAGAAACATTGCTACAATCAGGATATTAAAAAAAAAAAAATCCCTTAGTTATGACCCAGAGATTATTTTCTGGTGCTTAAGTGAAAATCAGACACTAGTCCTTCTAAGTTAAAACAGCATTTTACAGCTGCTATGGCGCTTGCTTGTCATCATGGCATTTTTAGGGGCAGTCTAAAATGATTTTAACATAGGCCCAAACCAATCTGGCCAAGAAAAAAGGAAGCCGCAGAATTGAGTGATATTTAAATTTGAGTTCAGTGCATGTTTATAGTCCCAGGACTGTAAAAATAAGCCATAAACATTTTTTATAATATATGGTTACTGTATACTTTTAATATAGTATCTATTGTCACAGGGTGCTATCTGTCTCTGCCTGTCTTGTACAGTATTTTGCTGTAGAAAAATAGTAGCGGTGTTCATTTTGAAAGAGATTTTGGAAGCACTTCTGTTGGAATATACAGAAGGAGAGGTGTTTTTGTTGTATTTATTTTTTTAATCTCAAAGAGACCGATGAAGAGAATAGTGTAAAAGTTGTGCTCTAACTAGGTGTTCTGGGCTGCTGCTGGTCTGAATTTCTTCAGCCTATTGTGTTATCATCTGGTTACAGCTTCTGATTTTTCTGTAATAATCACTGGTGCAGATTTCATCCAGTCTTTGCTAGAATAGTATATGCCTTTGATGTTTCCAAAACTAAGACTCAGGAGCGGAATGTGTTCAGTACTCTTCTTACAACTTGCTTTTTTCAGTAGAACCACATTTCCACTGGCTGAACTTCAAAGAATGTACCCAGAGGAACAGTATCTGGGGTTTGTGAATCTCTATTTCTTTGAGGTATGTGTGTCCTATCTAGGAGCGTATTCAGTAGGAATTTTTAGTGGAACAGATAGGCGAGTGTCTTTTGTTGCAAGTGTGGAGATAGAAACTGGCCAGCTGATTCTGTTTCTCCTTTTCCTGTGAAGCCTTAATCTTTAACTGCTGTACATTTCATTTTATAATTTGTTCTTTTATGTAAGTCAAGTGCTAACATTCTTGTAAATGGTAGCATAGTTTGGTAAACTTAAGCAACTGTGTTCATTTTCCCCAAGTGCTTTTGAAGGTTCTTGATTGATTGGAGAGCCTTTGTATTCCATACTCGGCTAAACCTGTATGCAAAGTTCACTGCAAGTTGGACATTTCTTCATCTGTCACAAGAGGTGGCAATGAAAGTAGATATTCTTCCTGGATGTACTTCTAAGAAGTGGAAATGGTTTTGTTCAGTGATTATTTTTTTTTTAATTTTATTTCATTTTTTTCCTGGTAGGAAAAAAACCTCCTCAATTTCCATGGTGGAATTTCCACGGACTAGAATATCACTTACCAAAATGATTATTTCAGTAGCTAATGTTTTAGTAGCATCTATGTTGGTATTCACGCAAAGAAAACAAAAAGGCCCGTCTAGAATTTTAGATTCAGAAATAGCAGTGGTGAAAGTAGCACTTCTTACAGGTAAAATATCCTGACATATATAATCATGTATCTTTGGCAGACTTTTGCTAATTTGGAAAGAACAGTTGATCATGAATATCAGGTCTTTTTTTTCTAAAGAACTTGTTCAGTGTTTCTATTGACACACCCACTTTCTGATTAAGGAAACAGGTCTTGATGAAGGGATTGTATACTTAGCTAACAAGAAAAAGTAGACAAACTTTTTAGTGAGACTGTGATTCCAGAGTAACAGAAGAAATTAGATTGAGGGTGAAGCAAAGTTGTGTACTTAAGTTGTTGTGATTAGAATAATTCTTAAGGTTATTTTTTCCTATTTTTCTCTTTTTTAATTATTTTTTTCTTAATTATTTTTTATTTTGGGTTTTTCGGTAGGTTTATTTGGTTTGGTTTTATTTTTAAATATTCCATAAGCAACTTCCTCAGGAAACATTGGAACACTATTTATCATTCAGATAAAAGTCAATTGAAAAAGTTTTATTTGAAAAACTGAGATCAAGTATATTGATATTAAATGCAAGAAAATTCACCTACTGGCAGGGTCTAAAAGAATTTCTGCTGATTTGAGTTATTTTGATATTTTAATTTTTTTTTTTAAATGATTGTCTAGAGTGTTGTTTGGACCAAGCTAATAAAAATTAAGAGTTGTCTACGTGTTGGCTACTGTAGTGAGGCTTTCTTGTAAGCCAGAGTTTTTGCAGACAGTCTGACACCAGAGTTAGTGGGTGGCATGGTGTAACATAGACTGTGTATTGAATTCACACGCTAGCCATGTGATGTGGTTTGAAGTAGTGTGGCAGCTGCTTTTTGGCATTTTTAAGAAGACTTTTGTAGTACATATTAGTTTTCTGGTTATTTTCTTCTTAGAAAAAAATAAAAAAAAAATCCCTAAAATCCAACTTCTGATGTTTAGGGCTAATTATTTCAAAGTGCTGTAAGAATCCAGACTACTATTAGTGAAAATAACACTAATGAATAGAAGATTAAACACTTTACTGAACAGTTACCTCAGGGAGTTTAGTCATGCCGCATATTTCTTCAGCATGTCCTGGAGGATGGTTCAGCAGTTTGGTCCATGCTTACTGACGTTGCAGTGCCATAAAAATGCATGAGGCATTTGTGGGGAATAAAGATTGTATCTCTGACTACAAAATGATCCTGGTAAAAACCCTAAGGAAGATACAGCTTTCATGAAAAAAGTTCTTTGCACAACTTATTCTGTGTTCTGGAAACTGCTACTATTTTGTGCGACAAAGAGCTCTTCTCTTTTTGTAAGCAACAGCCCTGTAAGATATTTTGTCAGTAAAGTTACACTCAGCATTTGTCCTTATCAAAAAGTTTGCTGTACTTTTGTGGCGAATGAACCCGTGTTTGTCCACTTCTGCTGCACGTACTATCCCAAGGCTGTCACTTGGGCCTTTCTTTAGAAAAAGAAACGTCACTTGGAGTTGTTTTTGTGCACAGCATGCTGCCGTGTATGTGACAGGAGTGTGCTAACCCACACTGAGAGGGTTAAGTTGTGTTGCTCTGCTCACAAAACCCGCTTAACTCAGGTGAGTTGTCTTTTCCTTTCCAGGGAGAGACGCGTTTCACCTGTGTGTTATGGTGGCCTGCCCCCTTAGACCTGTGCAGACCCTCCAGGTGTATCCAGTGCAGGGAAGTATGTTGTTAAAGAGAAGTCAAAAGTGTATGCAGATAAATAAAAGTGAATAAAGTTATATAGGAAACCAAATGCTAAATAAATTGCTCCATGCAATTGGTCCATGTGCTTGGTTGCTCATTAGGTCTGCTTATTATAGTCTTTAATGACTTCTTTGTCTGAATAAAGGTGTATCCAAAACACAGGTAGTGCAAGAAGCATTCTGAATGAATTTTAGATTTTGGTTATTTTGATTTACAGGTATCTTGACTATTGTGTTGTGCTGATCATGAGTATTCTAAATATTTGTATATGCTCAATTTGTCCAGTATATGCTCAATTTGTGCAAAGTGCTACATGGCAGCTGTGAGAGAGAGGAGTGAGAAAAATGTGAGAGAAACAACCCTGCGGTAATTTAGTTTAAGTTTTTGGTAAAATGTACGTAAGTACTTTTGATATTTGGTGAAGAATAGGTTAATGTGTCTACGTCAAAGCCAGCAGCAGCAAAAGTCTGAAGTATGTGCTAAAAATCTATGGAAGAAATCTGTGGTATTTTCTAGTCTATTTCTTCTTTTTGTTGCTGGAGACAATGAAGCCAAAGTTCATGCAGTAAACATAAAACTAGAAAAAAAAAAAATTATGATGTAGTGAGTGAGCTTAGCATAAGTAAATATTGCTCTCTTAATTGAAATGCTGAAGATGGACAATGGAAATCTGACAACTGCAACTCTAACTCACTAAAGTAATTCTTAAATTAGTCAAAAGATTTATCTGGCACTAAGGCAGATAACAGATATGTAACCATACCATGTCATTTTTGTACCCTTTCTGAGTAGTCTCATGCCAGCTCATTAAAACAAAAAGAAATAGTCGTAAATATTTGACTGAAATACTGATTAAGTTCTCAAATTTAAGCATAATTTCAGTGTAAAACAGTCAATGTTGCTATATAGAATTAACTTTAACCTCTCTTTCCATGACATTTCTTGTACCATTATGTTCATTAATGCTTAACCTTTCTTTTGTCATGGACAAATTTAAGTCTCTATACAAGAGGAAGAGACCTAGAGGAACTCAGAGAACATTGTTGCTTGTTTATTGTTATAAAAGAAACTTGAGGGCAACAATGTTTGGAAACAAATCAACCAGCCGACCAGTGCTAATGCCCCCCTCCCCAGGTGTTAGCCTGATTGTGCTTAATGGCTGCTTGTGAGAGACAGAAGTTCCCAGACCTCTCTTATAATATTAAAGGACCTCAAATACAAAATAATTATGTGTTTTCTTTTTTCTGTTTGAGGAAGACATATTTATACAGCTTAATCATTCCTAAGCTTTAAGATTTACTGATACTATATGTGTTTGTGCGTGGTGCATTGAGAAACAGTAATGCGATTTCTTTTTTTATGGTAATACAAAAATGTTCCTGGCCAACAGGTTGCAGAGCCCTTGCAGGTTTAGCAATGGTAGTTTTATAAGTTGCAGTCTTCTTGCTGGGTGCTGATCTGTGGCTTACGTTGTGTGTTGCATTTTCACGGCAAGGGTGGCAGGTGGGGATTGGCCTCCGAGAGAAGAGGCCAGGGGCTGCCCCTCTGCGGGACACAGCTGGTTCCAGCCAGCTCCCAAACAGACCCGCTGCTGGCCAAAGCTGAGCCACCCACTGTAGCAGGTGGTGCATCTGTGAAAACGTGTTTAAGAAAGGGTAAAACATGCTACATGACAGCTGGGGGAGAGAGGAGAGAGAAAAATGTGAGAGAAACAACCCTGCAAGACACCAAGATCAGTGAAGGAGGGGAGACACTGGAGCAGATATTCCTCTGCAGCCTGTGGAGAAGACCATGGGGAAGCAGGTTGTCCCGCTGCAGCCCATGAAGAAAACCACAGTGAAGAAGGCATTTCTCTGCAGCTCGTGGAGGACCATGCCAGAGCAGATATCCACACTGCAGCCTATGCAGGACCCCATGCCAAACCATGCCCTGAAGGAAGCTGAAGCACATGGAGAGCCATGTGGGAGCAAGATCCTGGCAGGAACTGCAACCCGTGGATGACCCATGCTGGATCATTTTTTGCTGAAGTACTGTACCCTGTGGAGAGGACCCACGTTGGAGCAAGGGTGAAGAGGAAGGAGCAGCAGAGATGAAGTGTTACAAGCTGACCACAACCCTCATTCTCCATCCCCTCTGCATCATTTGGGAGAAAGGAGGTTAGAAGAGTTGGGAATGAAGGATTGAAGTTGAGCCTGGGGAGGTGGTTTTAAGTTGTGTCTTTGTTTCTCACCATCCTACTCTATTTTTAATTGGCAATAAATTAAATTCATCATCCTCATCTGTTTTTCCTGCTACAGTAATCAGTAAGCGATCATGCTGTCCTTGTTTTGACCCGTGTGCTTTTCCGTCTTATTTTCTCCCTGCTGTCATGTTGAGGAGGAATGAGAGAGTGACTGGGTAGATGTCTGGCAGCCGGCCAAGATCAAACCACCAGCCACTGTGAGAAAACAAGGAATTTTTTAATCTGGCAGTTTGGTAAATTGGTTGCGATCCTTTCACTGGGAAAGAAAGTTTTTATTCTTAGTCTTGCGGTGTATAAGTATTGGTATTGCAGTGCAAATTTTTCAGCACTAAAGAAAGATGGGAAAATAATGTGTGCAACAGAAGTAGACTGGATTTTGTTTTTAATGGGTTTCCTTGGAAATTTTGTGAGCATTGTGAAGGATGTTTTTTGGCACCTTTTAGTATCTATAGGGCAATGCTGTAATGATCTTCCCCTCTGCATTCTTATAACAATAGCTCCATAGTAAAACTACTATGGTTTGAATGTGTGGGTTTATTAAAAAAAGCTAACATAAGCTTTGAAATAAACTATAATGTGAACAAGTCCAGATGCTTAACTTATCCTGCAAATTGTTGAAGGAAACCCGGTGAGGTTTTTTTCTGTTTTATGGAAGTTGTATCTCTTCCTGAGCATATATTACACCAGTTAAGAAATGCAGAATCTATTTGTATTTCAAAAGATGAAATAGAAAAGTAGTTTTTTGCAATTCTGTGGTCAGTAGTTAACAAGAGGGAATTAACTGTGGTTTTTATCTAGGTGCTGCTTATTTCTTTTCTCAGTACACACACATGCAACTTACACAAAAATAAGGCTGTGTTCTGAATTCCGGCTGGTTGCTATTTTTCCCCTTCTTGTAAACTGGCAATTTTGCAGAGAGAATTTAATTCAAATCACTTGGATTCTGGTAGTCCTCAAATGTTTTTCATAGTTCCCCATCTTTGAAAGCCTCTGAATAATTGCTTGTCTGTGAAAAAAAGAGC
Source organism: Chionis minor (assembly GCA_013398295.1). Lineage (NCBI taxonomy): Eukaryota > Metazoa > Chordata > Aves > Charadriiformes > Chionidae > Chionis > Chionis minor. Next base: position 452,984 of record VZSF01003342.1, on the reverse strand, counting down.
GGCAGAGTTCCTGAAAGAGGAGAGCTCTTTGACATGTTCTCTTGATGAGTTGCAGCAGCACATGCCAGAAAATGCAGCACGAGTGAATGAAAAAAATATACAGAATGATTGCTTGATCCTCAGGCTAAATTAATCTATTCCAAATTACCTGTATTAAATGTGCATTGAATATGTATACTAGATAACTAAATTAATCTAAAAATTTCCCACTTGGAAGTCTGATTATTTAAGTCTAATCTTGAAATGGATTTAAAAAAAAAAAATTGGAAATTTCCAGATTTTTTAAATAAGTTGATTGAGAAGTCCTTCCTGTCTTTATAGTTTACTTTTTATGTGGATCTTTCTTACATGCAACTTGAACTTAGTGTATTGATTCCATCTGTTTTCCTTCTATCTCATCGTTGAGCTAAAATTCCCTGTTTCTAGTAGACTTAAAACAACACTTTCCTCTAATTTTAAACAATTTAATTTTCAAGATTTGCAAGAAAATTAATATGAAGTAGTGACATTGTGTAGAAATAGTGTTTTATTCTTGGTGGTTATGCCTGCTTTCTGGTTCTTCTATTTGAAGTGTATTAAAAAAAAAAAAAANTTTTTTTTTAAGGGTATTAAAAAAAAAAAAAAAAAAACACAAAAGAAAAAACAAAACAAAAAAAACCCCACCCAAACCAAAAAAACAGGAAAAGTGCATCTTGGGTGTCTTATAGATAGGTTTGATCTATCTGTAAGTGATGGACACATTATGTTTTACAGTTGGGAGTGAATTAATTCCTGACTATTAATTTCTTGTGGTTTTACATTGTCAAGTATACTAGATGTCTAAACTTATACTTTTTGTTTTAATTTACAGGTGTTATAACTTGAAGAAATACAGTGAGCTGTTTGAAGAACAACATTCACAGAAACTTTTGTTTTGTGATAAGTTTTTAAACCTAGAATGGCTTTGACAAAGACACCTAAACTATTCAAAAAATTATTTTTTCACTGGAAACTTTGGAAGTTTAGCATTATTGTGTTTTTCTTTCTGGTATTTTTATTTTTATTACAAAGAGAAGTGGGCGTTCAAGATTTTAAAGATGAAGCAGGGATGGACCCAGTTGTTGGAAAGAAAAGTCATGTATTAGGTCTAGTGTTTAACGCTATGAACAATATCAAAGGTGCAAAGCCAAAAATGCAGATAAAAGCACCTGTTAGGCAAACTAAGATTCCTGGAGAGAGATATTGTTTGCCAGGACACTATACTGCAGTGGAACTAAAACCTTTTCTAGATCGACCCCTTCAAGATCCTAATGCTCCTGGAGCTTCTGGTAAAGCATTTAAAACCATCAACTTAAATTCAGAAGAACAGAAAGAAAAACAGCGTGGAGAAGAAAAACACTGTTTTAATGCGTTTGCAAGTGATAGGATTTCTTTACACCGAGATCTCGGACCAGACACCCGACCTCCTGAGTATGTTGAAATGTTTATGTCTTGATAGTTGAAAAACTTGTCAGAAATGCAGACTGCAAAATGATTTGAATTCAGCATTAGGTGATGGGTTAGGAAAGTCTCCTAGCTATACATAATGATTGACTGTACATAATGATCCACAGTGCCAAAGCCAAGAATGTTTAGAAAGGCTCACTTCCTTCATGGTTTTTGAATTCAAAATAACCACATTTAAATAAGGTTTTCTGCTTTTGCCTTTAAGCTACAATTTCTGAGTGACTTTCTGGAAACCTGCTAAGTTTTACTTAGAAGAAAACTAAAAATGTGGTTTAAACTTTTTTTTCCTATTTAAACACCATTTCCCCTCCCCCCTTTTTGTGTGGGGTTTTTTTTAGTGTTCTGTCTTAATAAAACCACCAGCATGATTTAATAAACGAGGAATTGTAAGCTGTTGAACAAGGCAATGGAACATCTCATCAATCTTGTATTATTGCATAATTTTATTAATGAAGACTGTCGGACGTGGATAGAGGGGGTTTTGGTTATGGGCGGCTTCTGTTAGTGTCAGGTTGTATGTTCCCAGCTATCTGTGTCAGAAGTGACTAACCTTACTGACCTGCTGCTGGTAGTATGAATATTAAGTTACATGTGGTGCAGCTCACAATAACTTCTGCTAGAGCGTAACTGGTGAATTTTTGCCTGTGCGTTTTGTGAGGCAAGGGCTGTGATAATTACACTGGGGAGTCTTCCAGTCTCTAACCTTGACAGGCAATAAAGAGTAAGTGTGCAACTTAGGAATTCAGAAGTGTTGTCTTGTCATCTTGACTTGCAATTGGATTTAAAGTTCTGCTCAGAATACGTTAATCTTGAAAAACTGTGGTTTTAAAATTGTTTCGCATGAATGGGATATGCTGCTCTAAGGATTATTTGGCATTTCTACAAAATTTTGAAGTTCTGAATTAGATCTGTTCTGTTTTTCCTTGCAAACTCTGCATTATTCTAATAAATATTCTTCTTTGTATTTTTGTATTTCAACAGTAATGGTGACTTAAACTATGATTTTGCAATTCAGTATCTGCTGCTCTCAATGAATAATGTATTTTTTTCCGAAGAAGACCTGCCTGCTATGTGAAATGTACTCAAATGTTTGTGAGGCAGAAGCAGAACTGAGTCAGTTGTTCAAGTGGCGTTCTTATTCACCATATTTTTAAAAAACATTTTGTACATCTCCAGTCGGACCACCTGCATTTGCACTCCAAAACTGGGACAGAAAGTGGAGAAGCTGAAATATTTAATGTCCATACTGTCCTGGTTACAAAGCTTCATACTAAAAAGAATAGCGTTTCTTTTAAGAGTTTGAGTCAAAACTTTTTGTCCATTTTGTAACATTTGACACTTTCTAATCCGTAGATGTATTGAACAAAAGTTTAAGCGTTGCCCGCCATTGCCAACTACAAGTATTATAATAGTTTTTCATAATGAAGCATGGTCCACTCTGCTCAGAACTGTTCACAGCGTGATGTATACGTCTCCTGCCATACTGCTAAAGGAGATTATTTTGGTGGATGATGCCAGTGTAGATGGTAAGAAGTCTTTCTATTTTGTCTTGATTTTTTTTTTTTTTACAGACATGTTAGGATTGCAGATAAATTGGTTAAAAGGGGATATCTCTTCACTACCATTAACATGTATAATGGTATTCTAAGTGTTTTTCTTCCTTTCTTTTTCTTTAAAATATAAAATAGTTCTCCCCTTTTTTTCATAAGGTAGTGGAATATGAAATTCTTTTCCTCTAAGAGGTTTTTAAACCCCATTTCTGATTATTCTAATTCTAGTGCTGATTAAACTGCATAACTGGTTGCATGACAAGTAGCTCCGTAATTTGTGCTTCAAACCAATTACAGTTTATAGAACAAAGTATCCAAGGATAAATAGGCTATTGCTTGCAGCAATTTGCATGTTATCATAGTGATTGTCTTTATGCAAAGTAATTTAATTAATATGAAGCGAAATGTCTTTCCGAGAAAGTAAAATTATTTAATGGAAAAATAATCTTCAGTACACAAGCTGACTGCCAAAAATAATTGAATGTATACTGAGTATGATCAGAAATGCAAGTTCAAAAAACTGTATATGCTGAACTTTACATGAACATGTCTATATTTCCATGCTTCTATTAATGTATTCACACTTTTTGAAAGTCTGTATTTGATATACTGACATACTTGGATGTGAAGTATGTTCAGTAGTACAGTTTAATACTAAGGATGGGCAGAGGAAGGAAGATGATGTGGGATGTTTAACGAGGGATGTAGGGTTTCTAAAATTTTTCACGTTTAAAGAGTTTTTTATATAACTTCTGTTGCTGTTGTAAATATTGTAGCCTTTGAAAACTGTGTGTAAGATGTGCCTTCATTAAGGGAAAAGTTTGTATGTTCTGCAGATAACTTAAGTAAGTAGGTATGTGATCTGTTTGTTCTCAAAATGGATTTTGGATTGGTATTCAAACTGCTAATACAGAAGAGGTGTACTAGCACATGTCCTATCCTTTTAGAATATTTTTAGCATTCCATCCCCTGTTCTCTACCAGTCACCTCTTCTTACACCCCCATCCCCAACAAAGCTCAGACCCTAAAAATAACATTCAGCAGTCAAGAATTGGTTACGGCTTTGATGTCAAGGTCATTTCTGGGGTTAGCTTGAATTGTTTATCCTGTTAGTTCCATGATGTAAAATTGTAGGCAACAACATGTATATATACTGAATTTCCTGAAATGTATTTCTCTTTCTAGAATACTTGCATGATAAACTAGATGAATATGTGAAACAATTTCAAATAGTTAAAGTAGTCCGTCAAAAAGAAAGAAAAGGTCTAATCACTGCGCGGTTGTTGGGAGCTTCAGTAGCAACGGGAGAGACCCTTACCTTTCTGGATGCTCATTGTAAGTGTAACCTCTTACTATACAAGGACTGGTTTATAATGCTGTTGTCTTTGATTTAACATTGTAGATTTATTATGAACATTAGCAATGTATATATTTCCTATTGCTATTTTCTATTATTGAAAGTATAATTACCCATGCTGTTTAAAAACAGTGCATATTGGTTTGCTGTGGGCATGTTAAAATATTCACTGTGTACTACTTTATAGCCAAGTAAAAATTCATCACTTGTTTCCATTTTCTCTATAGGTGAATGCTTTTATGGCTGGTTAGAGCCATTATTGGCAAGAATAGCCGAGAACCCTGTCGGTGTTGTAAGCCCTGATATTGCTTCTATAGATCTCAATACTTTTGAATTCAGTAAACCATCTCCTTATGGGCATAGCCACAACAGAGGAAATTTTGATTGGAGTTTGTCATTTGGATGGGAGTCTCTTCCTAAACATGAAAATAAAAGAAGAAAAGATGAAACCTATCCAATAAGGTAAACATAATTTGAATAATATTTTAAATTCTTCCGATTTCATGGGGTTTTGTTACGAATAGCATTTTGTAAATGAACTAGTTCTTCAGACGCATATGATCAGAGATCTTAGCACCTTAGATGGTTTTTGTAATAAAGCTGTAATAAAAATATAGCCTCCTTAAGACAGTAATTGCTCTATGTTACCTTTTTTCTACATACACAAGGAACATAATAAGCAGTTTCTGTATCTTCTTTTCAGAGACGGTACTACAGGTTCTGGCTCCTCATTCATCATCCTTAAAAGGATGACAACAAAGGTTCAGAGCACCAAAATACTCTGTTACAGTGGTGCTTTTGATAATAATTGTACATGCTTTGGCCTCAGGCAGGTTACTGGTCTGGAGGAGTAACAACTTTGCTTGATATCCTCCATACTGAGAAATATGTTATTTTTCCTGATGCTGTCTTTTATGCTAGCAGTCATTAGTCTAAACTAGTTGTTAATAAATGAAAATAAAAGTGTGAAATGAGACTCCATGTGGGCACATTCAATTACTTGAAGTATTATCTATGCCAGGAAAATGTATCAATGTAGTGAAAGACTGACAAATGCATGGAAGCTTCCTAGAACAAGTAACCATGTTTTTACATCTGTATTTAAAAACCTCTACCTATTTGGATCCTGTCTTCCTCAGTAAATTTCTCTTTTTGCAGAACACCTACTTTTGCTGGAGGTCTCTTTTCAATATCAAAAGACTACTTTGAACACATCGGAAGCTATGATGAAGAAATGGAAATATGGGGAGGTGAAAATATAGAAATGTCTTTCAGGGTAAGTTTAGCTACTTAATTAGCAGTGGTCTCTATACTGACAGTGTACAGGATTTTTGAGGACAAATTAGTATTAGAACCTGACTTTTGCTGAATCAGCCAACTAGGACATAAAAAATTAATTACTAATGACCTATGAAATAAACTACAAACATGCTCACTGAATTGATTTTTTTTTTTTATGTATTTAGGATTCATAGCTGAAATGTACATTTTCAGGGTTTACCTGATTAGGAAATTCACTTATGGTATGCCTGATATATGCACTCTTGCTAGTAGTTTGGGTTTCTTTCTCGTGAACAATAACATTGCTGAATTTTTTCCACCCCCTTAATTCTAATTGCAGTGCACTTACATAACAAATGTTATTATTAGGTATGGCAATGTGGTGGACAGTTGGAGATCATGCCTTGCTCTGTTGTTGGCCATGTCTTTCGCAGCAAGAGTCCCCATACTTTCCCAAAAGGTACTCAAGTGATCACACGTAATCAAGTCCGCCTTGCAGAAGTCTGGATGGATGAATATAAAGAAATATTTTACCGAAGAAACACAGAGGCAGCAAAAATTGTGAAACAAGTAGGTGGTGGTGGTGGTGGTATTAGAAATCACACTTGCTGCATTGAAAGTATTGGTGAGCAAAAGTTATTTACTGACAAAATATGTAAGGAATCTAGATACATTAATGAAAAGATAGTGTTCAGTTTGCTTAATGCTGTAACCCCAACAAAGATGAAAAACTTCAGTGTTTGGGTGGTGATAGTGTTGTTTTGTGTGGTGAGTTTCTTTGATTGGTAGGATTTTTTCATACATTCTCTAAAATCTTGGGTTGTTTGCATCAAACAGCTACCGGAACTACCAGAAGAGCATGAGAAAAGCTACTGAGCACAGAAAATGCAAAATAATTTGGAGTGAGGAACATAATGTCTCATTAGTCTCAAGTTGCTTAGTATTTTTACCTAAAAAGCAGGTTTTATTTTTCTTTATCTGCAGAATAAAACTTATTCAATGATAGATATCCATCCTGTCTCTATCTGTTTCAAAGTTAAGTTAAAATTAGGGGGTTTGGGTGTTGGTTTATTTATTGTTGTAAGTTTTCTGAAACTTGGGTCTTTCAGCAGCTGGAATCTAGAGTTCTCTTCAAGAAGCTATGTTTTATCTCTTTGTATGATAAATTATTGTAAATATTGTATCTCTAATAGCGTTAGATTTCCTAAGCATGTTTAGCAGCTAGACAACTGAATTTTGTCTGGAAGATTCTGCATTGTACTGACTATTATGCTAATTATTTAATTAATCCAATTCATTATTTCAGCTCTTTTTAGTGAGATCAGTTAGCTTCTATAGCTGTCGTCGGTATGGTCTTGTTTATTCTGCTTCATGGCACAGCATTAAAACCCTGTTGGGACTAAGGCTACTTCTGTTCTTTCCATGTTGCAATGTATTTTTCTTGCAAGCGCTTTGAAATGCTGTAGGCAGGATGTCAGTGGCGTTATGATCCTGAAAAAAACCCAGCAGTAACTGTAGTAGTACAGTATTAAAAAAAATTTAAATCAACAAAGCTTAAAACTTGTTTAATGCTACAATACAGAATATCATAGACTTATATGTACAAACTTGACAGTAGTAATGTTTAGTATATTTCTTTCCCATCCTTCCTTACTTCCCTTCCTCTAACAGAAAACATTTGGAGACATCTCAAAAAGACTTGATTTAAGGCAGCGTCTGCAGTGTAAAAATTTTACCTGGTATCTCAGTAATGTTTATCCAGAAGCATATGTGCCAGACCTGAATCCTTTGTTTTCTGGATATGTAAGTTTAATTATTTTTTTAGTCTTCCATAATCCAAGACATTTGCTACTCTTTTGTTCTACCTGAGCCATAGTATTTACATTTCAGCTATCGCTAATAGCTCAAGGGTTTTCTGTCACTACTCTGGACAAAGAATCTTTTCTGCATACCTTGCTATTTTAATATTTTGTAGCTTTGTCAATGGTGATATGAAATTTCTTAATAACTAACAGTAGCCTTGCTTAACAGGATCTTGCAGCCTGCTAAGATAAGTGATGTTCTGCCTATTGCTAACAGTTAAAATGGCACAAAAGGACTAAGCTAGTGGTGAGAGATTTCCTGAATTATCAAGATAAATTTTGCCTTATATAGTAAGAAGTCTGAAAGAATTTTTAGTTCATGTTCATTAACGAGGAAAACTAGACAGCTGTTTGCCTCTCAGAATTGGGTTTCGGATCAGGAAAATACATGTTTATATACAATTTTTTTTAAAGACCATTGCATTTCCTCTGCCAAAAAACTTGGATGTTACATTGCTAAAACCAACAAAATATTAAACAACTAGTAACTTTTAGCTTGAGGTGAATGTGAATGTTTAGCAATGTTTGGCACCTCACCTTCCTTCAATTTTGAATATTTTATGTGTAGCTGTTCAAATTGTAATTCGAGTAACAGTAACCTTGTGTACCAGTAGGCTAATAATTGACAGTGTGTGGCTGTAGTCAACCATATTGTAGTTACCAGGCTTTTGGTTAGAAAAGGTTAACTCTGAGAGACCAGGATTTTTAGATTTGAGCACAGCAGAAAGTAAAAATTAACTAACAGCTCTAATTGTAGTTAAGCCAAAGGTTAGTTTTGTATGCTAGTGAGACAGTTTAATTTTTTGTCATTCCCACTGGACTGCTTTACTTTTTTTCTGATAACACCCTTTCTTCAGTTAAAAAACATAGGCAACCGCATGTGTTTGGATGTTGGTGAAAATAACCATGGTGGCAAACCATTGATTATGTATTCTTGTCATGGACTTGGAGGAAATCAGGTAAAATATTTCATACCTGATTTTTATGATCTATTCAGCTGTAACTTTACTATATTAAAGCTTTTCATTTATTTTAGAGAAACGAACTCATTTTTAATATGTGATTTTTATTTTTTGGGGGAGAGAGTTAATTTATATTGTTCAAAGGAAACATCATACTGCTTTTCACGTTGTGTCCCACTTCTAACATTTTATGTTCAGCATACAGATTCAGATTTTTAACACAAATGCACTGCTTCACTTGATCTTTCTGTGCAAAACCTACTCTTACTACTTTCTTGTAAGTGTTGTTTTCTTAATTCTTCTTTTCCTTATGCTTCCTCCTATTGCTTCTTTCTCTGCCACCAGGACTCGCACTGTCAAGGAAGATGTTGGTGGGAATCCGGCCAAAGGGAGACCAAGTAGCCAGGCCTGAGCCACCTTCCCTATCATGCTTGCAGCCTCATAGTGTGAGGTCAAAGCGGTCCATCCTGTACTGGCTAATGCAGATGAATAACATGATTGAATTTGTCCAAGGAAAGCTCTCTTTGCATAGCTCTTGGAGGCAGCAGTAGGGCTCTGTTTCTTGTACAGTATGACTTGCAATAGATGTCAGATACTGAATCCTTCAGGCATTAATGTAATACTAAGAAAGGGAACATCTCTTTCCCTGCCCAGAATCGAGAACTTCTCTGTTGCCTTAAAGAGTTATTTGGGGAATAAAGTTTATTAACTGTAGATCCTTAGTAACTAAAGGTCAACAAAGGTTTAAAAGTTCTTGTTAGAATATAGTTCTAATTTTTTTAAAATAAATTCTTCCATCTTAAAAGCCGTCCATTGATTGCACTGTGAAAACTGAGACGTGATCCTAGTTAGTTGATGCTTTCCTAATCAATTTTTGTGGGAGAAGGAATACTGTCTAGATTAACAGCTACCCTGTTACATTAGCTTCTTACAGTATTGAACTTTTTTCTCCTGTTGTGGTTTAATACTATATTAGCCTTTTCGTATTATTGCACTCATTAATGTGGGAACACTGTACCAAGACATTGTATTAAGAGATCTTCTGTCATGTCTCTTTCTAAGTTATCTCGGACTGTACTAAAACTCTGTGCTTTCAAGTGTTTTATGTTGTTCCTCCTGGCATAAAATAACAGCCTAAATCCCTTCAAATACCAGCCTTCAGAGACTTTTAATACAGGTTGTGCTGGTAATTCTCAAGAGATGTGCATATTTGCTTGCTTAACCTTTTCTCATTACAATACTCCGTTTTCAGTTATATTATGTTCTTTACCAGACTTTAGCAGTGTAGCCTAAAATTTTCCACGCTACCTGTCTTCTTCATCCATATATTTAAGAGAGGAGGAGGAGAAGAGAGAACCTGGTTTTCAGAGCTGTACATTAGTTGTTTACCATTCTTCCTTTTTAGAATATTCTGGGGCTGGGAACATGTCCATCTCAATATCCAAGATTAATGACATTTTAAACCTAGATTTCAAGTCATATTTTCAGGACTTGCAGAGATTTTGGAGTTCAAAAGCTAAATCAGAACAGATTAAGTCAGATTAACAGATTTAGAGTGAATTATTATATCTGAGAGCTAAGTGACTAAGCAGGTCACTCCTATCGGTACCTGTTTCTGGGAGTAACGTTGGGCGCAGAGACTTAGGAGTGAGATGCCTGTTTGTTCTCAGTGCTGTTCCCATTGATGCCAAGGCAGTGAGGAGGCGGAAGCTGACCAGTTGGACAGACAGTTGAAAGCCATAGGGAGCTAACTGACCCTGGTCTTAATAGTCAATGGAAAGATATGGTGAAGACGGCTGACATATGGAGCCAAGACACAGCGGTAATGGGATGTAACAATAGGAACTCTGCAGCTTAATGAGGGAGAAAATGAAGAGACCAGGACGGTAGGGTAGGACGAGAGCTATAAAAGGACAGCTGTGTCTGTAACTGTTAGAATTAACTCCCCGATAAGACTTGAATTATAGCCTAGGATTCCTGAGCTTTAAGAGTACTCTGCTGTCAGGAAATAATGGTAAAATTCACCCACAAAGTACATGCTTATGTTACTTTTCTAATGGCTAGCTCACAAGAGAACGTAACAGTGTCCTATCGTTAGCATTTATTGTTTAGGTCAAGCAGCAAAAGCTGACGTATGGCAATCAGTATTGTTCTATGCGACAAATTTTTGGTTTTGGTTGCTCTAAGGAAAAAAAAATAATCCAGCAACAAAAATTGAATACAAATTTTTAAAGTTAAGAAATGCCAAAATTTAAGTTATTCATGCAACTGTCTCTTCAGTTTGTCTCCTTGAATTATTTATGATTCCTGAAGGATCAAGCAATGAAATCTTGCGTTATAATGCATATGCACCAAATATCATTTGCAATTTATAAATTTAAGTACTTACAAAAATATTCCATTGCATTAGTATTAAAAAATGCTTTTAGTTTTGTAAACAGTTTTAAAGTGTGTATGCTAAAAATCAGACAAACGATTCTGTAGTCTCAAATTGTTGAATAACAAAAGAAATTATACTTTGCGTATTGGAATTTCAGAGGGTTAATTTAGTTTAATACTCTTGTTTGCATTTATTTACTGAAATTTTTAAAAATTATTCAAATAGTACTTTGAATATTCTGCACACCATGAAATTCGACATAACATTCAGAAGGAGCTTTGCCTGCATGCTTCTAAGGGACCTGTGCAGCTTCGTGAATGTACCTATAAAGGCCAGAAAACCTTTCCCATTGGAGAAGAGCAATGGCTGCATCAAAAGGTATTTAGACTGTGCAGTGAGCCGGCATCTTATCAATGATCTTTTATATGAAGGGGGTTTTTTTATTTACAATAAAAGAGAAAACCCCAACGAAACAAAACTCTGAAGCCAAAAAGGTGTAAGTTTATTTCTGGGAGCAAAATGTAGATAATTTCAGCTTTTCAGTTACCAGACCAAAACTTGATGGTTTCACTATTCTGAATGTATGGTAGAAATGTCACTTACAAAACCAGTTGATATCCTTTAGCGTGTGTGTCTGGGCATCCACCTGGAAGTCAAGCCAAATGTTTTATATCTTTTAAAATATCTTAAAATAATTTCCTAACAAAACAAGTTGGCACTTGCATGCTACTCACATTGATTTTCTATCCCCTGCCCCCCTCCCCGCATTACCTGTATGGTCTTACTCTTTTTAACAACAGTGAACTTGGGGAAAAAATGAAGAGTGGGGGGAAATAGTAGGTCCGTTGTTTGTTCATGATCTTTTTTTTTCTTTTTTTTTTTCTCCTTTTTTACCCACTTTAGGATCAAACTTTGTACAATGTGGCACTACGTATGTGCCTTACAGGAAACGGAGAACATCCGAGTTTGGCATCCTGTAATCCATCAGACCCCTTCCAGAAGTGGATCTTTGGCCAGAACAATTAAGATTTGATATTTACAGGCCAGGAGCATTTTATTAAAGAAAAGCTCCATTCTAAACTGTGATCATATATGTATACTGCATTTTTAAGTGATGCATACTTTATATACAAAATGTTTAAACAGTTTGTTTTCCCTCTTATTTAAGCTGGATATAAAATGTGTCATCAGAGATTCCCCAGGATTCTGTTATACCAAAGATGATTAAACTCACAACTAAGAAAAATGTTTACAATATTTCTGTGATAAGACTTTATACATTGACCACTGATTCATGGATGTTATAGTCCTCTTTCACCTTGGGAACAATATGTTTATTATTTTTCCATGTATTGTGCTTCTGAAGAAGACTAGTTTTCTCTGTATAGTTACGAGAAATTATTGTATACTGTCTAAAAACCAAGATGCTTTTTTTTTTTTTTAATCCTTTACTCAGTGAACCTTTCTCAGTATTTTTTAAGTTCCCTCACTTGAAAAATTACATATTTGATCTTCAGGATAAAGCCAAATAAGCTAGCACACTGTGCTCAGCTTTTAGCAAGTCAGTTCTTCTTTTGTAGAAGAAAAAAGTAAGTCTCACTGGAATATGCATATGTGATTACTTTAAGGGAAAATCTGCTTATTCTGATATTAATTTCCTTTTATTTAGCCAAAAATTTTTGTATAGGTTTTTTTATACATCATGAACTTTAAAATTTATTACAAAGTTGCTGCTTAACTTTAACACGTTTTTTCAGGATTTTATTCATTATTGCTTTTAAATTACGTGTTATCTTCTAACCCCACTTTTTTTCTACCTTTTGGTGATTTATGCAATGTTTACCTAACAGGCTTCTAATGTTATCTGTACATAATTTCTTCTGCAAACACTTGCATATTGATTCTTTTTGTTTTTTCTTGTAGCTGTTTCACTTTTTACAAAGGACTGAGCTCAGTTTTATCAGTCCAAGTGAGACCTTGGCCTTCCTAACTCCTTTAATGAAATATTGTATTCTTGTAAGCATCCACAAGTATACTTCGATAGATCATGTAGAGCCATGACTTCATAAATAGTCTTCCTTTGGTTATATATTTAAAAATACATATCATAGATGTATGGAATAGTTTGGGTTGCATGGGACCTTTAAAGGTCTGCTAGTCAACCTCCTCCCTGCAATGAGCAGGGACACCTTCAACTAGATCAGAGCCTCATCCAACCTGATCTTGAATATTTCCGGGGATGAGGCATTGACCACTTCTCTGGGCAATGTTTTCAGTGTTTTGCCACCCTCATTGTAAGAAATTTCTTCTTTATATGTAGTCTGAATCTACCCCCTTTTATTTTAAAACCATTACCCTTTGTCCTGTCACAACAGGCCCTATCAAGGAGTCTGTCCCCATCTTTCTTATAAGCCCCCTTTAAGTACTGAAAGGCCACAATGAGGTCTCCCCGGAGCCTTCTCGGGCTGAACAACCCCAACTCTCTCAGCCTGTCCTCATAGGAGAGGTGTTCTATCCTTGGGATCGTTTTTGTGGTCCTCCTCTGGACCCGCTCCAACGTGTCCTTGTCTTTCCTGTGCTGAGGGCTCTAGAGCTCAACACAATACTCCAGGTGGGGTCTCACTGGAGCAGAGTAGAGGGGCAGAATCACCTCCCTCGACCTGCTGGCCATGCTGCTTTTCATACAGCCAAGGATACTGTTCGCTTTTTTTTTTGTTGTTATTTTACTGGATGCACAGTTGTTAAACACTTTCCAGTTAGTCCTCCATTGCAATCACCAATCATGCCCACGTTCCGACTGTGAATATTTCAGGCCTTCTTAATGAAGGTAACTCATCTGCATAATGTCCTCTTTAGGAACAGAAGGGTATGCTTACTTGAAAATGTCTATTTCAGGATATGAATGTGAGGTTAATGACCACCCCACCCTTAAAGCATCTAAGGTCACATAAAATTGCACTTTAATAAAGTAGACTCTATTTCATAATAAAATTTTATGTTCTGATTTGAAAAAGGCTTAATTGGCTTATGCAAATTATGGAGGTTTAAAAATAACCTTAAATTTGCATGTTTTATGATATGGGTGGAATATGGCTATGAAATTAAAATAATAAACTTCTAGGAAGGAAGGAAGCAGAATAAAGACAAGGAAGACTTACTGTTGTCTAGAAGTGTCAGTGTTGTGAAGTAGGGATGTGAAACATCAAAGGTAAAAAGGTACGTGAGCTTTGCAACTTGTTGAAAGAATTGTGTTGAATATCTGTGGTATCTATTCAAACAGAAGAAAATAGGTGTAATAGCAACCAGCTTAGTAATGAACTTGTTACTGATGATCTGAATCTCAAGAAAGGTGCACATAACAATGAAAAGCTGAGCAATAGATTAGGCCTAGTTAGATGCAGATAGTAACACAGAGTATTTTAGGAAAAGCTTAGTATTTCCTTTAAGTACTGTACTTATAAGATGAGGGAGGTTTAGGAAAAAGTCATGTCTGCAAAAAGGAAAGACAATTCAAATTTTTAAAGTAAAGAAAAAAATATTTGACTGCATGATGAAATATAAAGCTGAGAATAAATGCGAAGGGGTGAGTATTAAAGGTTCAATAGGACAAAATACACTTATATTAAATTTGTCCTTTTGTCCTGGTAAATAAATAATGCCCTTACAGGTAAATGCTAATTTGTCTATGGAATTGGATGGATGGATGATGTTACGGGTGGTGGGTTTTTTATTTCTAATGGGGGGAGGGAGCCTATCTTTAATTAATTTAACAGTATCTGACTAATGAGTTCAGCTCCTGAAGAAAAGCAAGAAGAAATCCTTTCAGTAGTTCCTTGTTATCTAAAAGACAAGAAGCGATTAAGCAAGACCAGTAAGAATTTGTCAGAAGCGTTAACTTAATCTAGTTTCTTTTTCTGGCTTGAAAATCATGCCTTTGAGTCATGTCTTGGCTTCTGTGAGGCTTTTGGTGACACCTGTGAGAATATCCTATGAAGTTAAACCTGTATGACTTAAAATAACATGCTACAGTGTGGACAAAAATTGTTGAAAAAACTGTACTGGGAAGGGTTATTAATGCCACTGTGAAATTGGAAGACTGTGTTGAATGGTATTGGACTCAGATCTGCCTGTGCCCTCTGATATAATTCATTATATCCATTCATTATATCCTTCCATAATTCATTAATGGAATACAAAGTATTCTTACTGCTTTCGCAGATCAAACCAATATCGGAAGGGCAAGAAATGTTCTTGACAAACTGGAGGAGTTGAGGAAAACTAGGATGCAGGTTAATGAGAAAATTGTTCAACAAAGATGAATAGACGATGGGAGATTACACAGATAGCAGCTGTGCCGTGTTGACCTCCAGGAAACTGAGTGTTCAAGGAACCTGTTCTAGAAGACAAGGTATTTAGCATAACTGTTTGAAAGGACTTGAGTTCTTTTAGTTCCTAGCTGGTGCTATAGACCAAATGCATTATTTTTAATACCACTAAAGGGTAATCTCTTCACGCAACCTGTTTCTCTTACAATTTTGTCAGATTGGAATTTGCATATATGAAATACCATTTGTCTACTCACTACCAGTTTTTCTTTTTAGGGGTAACATTCAAAACTTGCATAGAATTTCAATTGCAATGAAACCAGGGTTCTGTTGCACTTGAAGGTAGTGATCTGTTCATGAGCGGGAGTTCAGTGCTAGAGGAGCTCCACTCTTTTTTTGTTTTTCTAGTTGGTAATCTAAGACCATATTATAGCAGATATAGCAATATATGTACTTGTCAATAAGTTTTCTGTGAAGATTAGGTGTAGCAGGTCACCTAAGTTGTATTTTGTGCTCAGTTCTAGCTGTGGAAGGGGAAAAATTACTCTGTGATTTAAAATTGTTTTTAACATTTTCCTTTTATTTTACTGAGTTTTCTTTTTTGGCCTAACATAGGTCAATAACCCAAAATTCATAAGACATTTGAACATAGGCTTTTTAACCATTGCTACTATTGCAAACACTCTAATCTTTTTTTTATGTGTTCT
Organism: Chionis minor; assembly: GCA_013398295.1. Lineage (NCBI taxonomy): Eukaryota > Metazoa > Chordata > Aves > Charadriiformes > Chionidae > Chionis > Chionis minor. Next base: position 437,075 of record VZSF01003342.1, on the reverse strand, counting down.
TTAACCTATGAGTGACATTTTAGCCTGTATTTTTGCAGTACTTAGCACAATAGCAATTCAGTCTTACTCGGACTCCCTGATACCTGCCAGAAAAGGAGGAAGCAGATCTATTACGAGGAAGACATTAAGTGACCTTTTTTGTTGTATTCTGTTCAAAGATCTGAAATTAACTTCTCTGTCTACACTGAGTATTGCACTTCCAAATATGCATATATATTTGTGTATATATATAGATATCATACAATCTTAGATGAGAAATAGGGCATCTGTAAATATGGAGGCTTAGAAAGTATTTTTTTTAAAAAAATGAAATTTTTTAAAACTTCCTTTTGAAAAAGTAATAACAAAGCAGTAGTAAGAAAAATAGCAAACAGTTCAAGTATTAGTTATTGTGCATCTTCTCTGTGCTTTTCTAGCATAAGTTTTCATTTTTTCCTGAAAAGTAAACTGTTTTGCAGATTATTTTTTATAGAGGGCAGAAGCAGATGTTCTCCTTGGCATAACGTATTCCTCCAGCATGATTCTCTTGAGTAATTATGGTACGTTCTAACTTTTCTGTACTTTATGTTTTGCTGTATGCGTTTCTTCAAGTATGCTGAATTACTCTAGCTGACAAATACATGAAAGTGAAAGACCTTGTGGATGCTACTTCCTTTTAAAGAATAACTTCCCCTGTTTTGGGAATGAACCTTATATATCCTTATGCATCTGATCGAGGTTGGAATATTAGATTGAGATGTAGGGGGCTTGATTTCAGAGGCTGAGTTGTCAGAACTATAGCCAGTCCTTTGAACTTCTTGTGCACAGATCTCCTTTAGCCTTGTACTTTCTATCAAATGTTCCAAGGGAGGGAACATGTAATCTTTTCTTTTCTGTGTTTTAATGTACCTCCTGAATTCTTCAAGTAGGGATTTAGTTGCTAAAACGTACTGTCCAAAACTGCACTTGTGTCAATAGCACAATAATATTTCAAGTAGTAGTTTAATATTGTTATGTTAAAAAAAATAATAATGGATTTCTGTTAAAAAGCTTTGCTGCATTGTAAGCATTAACCCTTCACTTTAGGTTAACTCTTAAAAAGTTTTTTAAAAGTGTATCTTAAAGTTAAATCTACAATATCTGATTCTGTCCTTTATAATGTAAATGTTAGCTTGACTTTATATTTTAGAAGGGGTAACAATAATAACTTCAGCATGTCTTGTTCAGTTTCTTCCCAGTCTGAGGCAGAAATTAAGACAACATCACCATTTTTAAAGAAGAAAAAACCTTTCAAAAGTAAATCATTATGAAAGGGCTGGAAATCGGAGAGGAAAAGAAAATCAGAAGAAGGAACTAGGTGGTTGGGAAAGAACTGTGTTGGAAATATCATTGTCTAGACAAGGTGCCCTTTGCTTTTTGGGGGGGAATGGATACAATGATTTTAAAATGTACAGCATTCCATACAGAGACTAAAATTATACACTGGTGTTCCCAGGTTCAGGAAACAAAAGTAAAATCCCCTAAAAAGTGAATGTCATATTTCTGCCCAATCCTTTTCTTCATTAAATAGGTTTACATGATGGAGGTTCTGTTTGATTGGGTTTATGACGAGACATTGCATTTAAAAGTTGTTTAGAATCATATCAATATTATATTCCCACACTGAAAAGCCAGGAAATGACAATTCAGATCTTTATGCAAAATAAAAAATAGAAATGCTGTATTTTCTGTCAGGTACTTCATCTGTTACATAGGGTAGAAGAGTTTCAGGAATAAAAAGCTTGTGGGTAAGGAATAAGAATTGTTTAATGAATAATGTTTATGTTGCTAAAGTGGCGTTTACTATTAAAGCCAGCAATCCCACAAAAAATTGATCTCGGATGTTTCGAATAGTACCCTTGTTCACTTAATATTTTAATTTTGTCTGGGTATTTTTTTTCCTGTTCATAACTGAGTTTCCTCTTTTCTCATTTTAATGTCTTGCATGTTAAATCATTATTTTTCTTCTCTCTGGGTTATAGCTGAGAGCAATATGAAAAACAAATTTTGAGGGGTCATCAGCTGGAATTAAAACTTCAAATTGTTGTGTTTGGGTTTTGGATTTTTTTTAATATGAAATACCTTTATTCGCATTTGTTATTGTTTCTGTCTGCAACTGAACTAGAAACGTCTAATGTGACACATCAACTTTTGTGAATTTTATTACTAAAACTATATCTCCTGGCTTCCCTTTTTGGATACATATTTTATCTACTTTTCACACACTTCATGTAATAATAATTATTATATAATATTTCATTATATTATACTTGTATGATGCACGTTAAAAGGGCTAGTTGTTACGGTTTATTGTTTTCTTAATTCCTGTGCTTTCTCCCTGGTGTATTTCTCATGCTGCTTTGTCCTAGAGTGCACAAAGCATGAGGAAAGCTTTTTGCTAAGAGTGGAGAACAGGGATAATGACCTTAAAATAAAGGTCAGATACAGTACATGAAATTTTATTCTCAGTTCAGTTGGACTGGCTTGTCCTAAGATAAGACTGACTCGTTGTAGAAGATACCGACTGAGGCACTATGATGTGGCCTACCTGATTAAGGCAGGTTAGGCATCATCTCGGGAATATGAAATCCATTCTGATTTGGTGGGTTTCAAAAGGTCCTTCAGGTACTGACAGTACTTGTCAGTCTTTCAGGTAGAACTAGTTATCAGGTCAGAGTAACAGGGTGACTGGAGAATTGTCTCCCTTCACTAAAGAGCTGAATTCTGGACCATAAGTTGACTCAGCACAACTCAAAAGCAGCGATACAAACTGATGCTACTAGTATGTCATTACTGTTAGGCTGCTCTGAAGTACATAGAGAGGGATGAGAGCCAAGTAGTTCCTCTTTTGAATGTGATTGTCCCACTGGCTTTTTCTTCCTGCATCCTGACAGTCCCTTTCACCTCCCAACTTTTAAGTGGGCATCACTGTCTCTGCTTTCTTTGCTTTACTATGAACAATCTTAATCATCCACCTATTTCAGGACACAGGGAAGCCACTGCTATGACCAGGATGGTTTTCACGCTGATTTATGTTGGTATAAATGGAAAGATAACCCCATTTTTAGATTCTCAGTATTCGTTTTCTCCTTAACTCTGTTTTGGAAGCAAGCCAGAATGTTGGTGCCACTGGACACATGCAGTAGCATAATTTCAAAGGCTTAAGTGCATTTATTTATTTATTTATTGAAAAAAATAGGAGACTGTGGAAGGTAAGACAGCCAGGCAGGGGCTGGGGGACTCAGGAGCCATAGGTGAGACAGCCGGTGTAACACACTAAGGTTTTTTTTGGCTTGTTAGAATTTACTTTCTGATAACATTGCTTTTCTGAATAAAATTCATCAAATTTCTCCTGGAAATGCCCATTTTTAAAACTTTTTTTTTTTCCTTAACTGGAATCAATCAGGCATCTGCTGTATTTCTGGTTCCCCAGGATTCCTTGACCTGATTTTTGCATTTGTAGGGAGTCTGGATCCTTCAAGACCACGCACTGAAGGGGTGAAAGGTACCAATACCCCTATCCCTAATTAGCATAGTTTATGGGATAGCTCTGCAGATCTTAAAAATCTCAGCTCTCTAATAAACATATATGGTGAATTAATTAGCAAGAAATTCTTCCTACTGATGTTACTGACTTTTTCTACTGATGTTTCACTGAATGTTCTCTAAAGCCAGTACTGTATCTGTAAAAACACTTTGGTTTTAACAAGTCATTATTCTTTCTCTGTCATCATTCTTGTGGTCAAGAAAGCTCTAGCGTGTTGAGATAAGGCTAAATGTTTTCACAGCTTCTTAGTCAGTTGTGATTATTGTGCTGGGGTTTTTTTCAAGCCTACAGAATGGTACTTTATGTACTGTTATAATTTTGTACCTAATATTACTAGACTCAAAAGACAGCTAAAGGTAAATTACTTGCCAGCAATGTCTTAATTATTGTTAGTAGGTGTTGAACTTCCAGGAAGGAATATCTGATGCTTGGGTTCATGACAGAGAAATACATATGGTAATGTCTGGTTGAAGAAAGGAATGCCTGCTGTAGTGTGAAGGATGGGGTGACTAAAAGGATAACAGCAAAGAGAACAAAATTTGTTCAGGAAAAAGTCTTAGGGCGAGGACAAAAGGTAAATGGAAGAAAACTCAGGTCCTAAAGTGGGAACCTGGGGGGCTGTCCTTCCCAGTCTTCGATTATCACCAATTTAATTTCCCTTCTTTTCTTAGCTTATTTTTTTTTTCCCTTCCTCAAAATAACCAAAAGGCGGAAGTCTCTAGCAGTCTGCAATGCATTGTGAGAGACATACAGCTCCATGTGTCCTAGTCCAGTAGTGTGGTTGGTAATGTCGTGGCAGTGCAGTTGCAGAAAGGGTGATCTACTTAAGAGAATTTGTGGTTTGCGAAGCCTAGCAGTGGTACAGCTGTATGTAGTCAGCTTTCCATCCAGGTTCAGTCAGTATGACCGAGGAGAATAGAGGTGGAGAAACCTTTCAAACCAGTAAATGACGAAAGTGAAAATAACACAGTAACTTGCATGATGTAATATAAACAGTTTGGGCTGTGTGCAAATGGCTGATGAGGACAGGTGGAGAAGGAAGGTAGGTTACACCTAGCAGCTGTTAACTTACGTGTAAGAAAGAGAAAATAATTTTCAGGCACGTTCACATCTCAAGAAAAAGGGGCCTTCTGCCTGCCTGATGGAAGGAAAAACTGATGGAGTCTGAAGGACCAGAGCATAACGTGTGGAGGCAGTGACAAAGACAGAAAGCTACGTGGTTAAATCAAGGACTGAGTGGACTTGGAAAAGTGACTATGGGAAATGCTAGGGAGGAGGAGATGTGGGAGGCAAAGCGAGGAAAGTAGGGGTCAGGTTTCTCTAGGAGTGAGTTGTGGGACTGCAGCCCAAGTGAAGGGCAGTGAGAGTTTGAGGAAAAGATGGAAAAGTGAAATAGCAAGGAATCTGGAATCTGTCACGGGAAGAATATTGTCAGAAAAGGCATTCACATAGGAAATATATATATGCACTTTAAGGAAGAACTCCAGGGTTAGAATCATACAGTGCTGCTGAGGTTTCTTAATGATGATTTTTTCACCAAAGTTCACTGAATTGGTAATTCTTTTGGAGAGCCTCAGTGCCTCCTGGATTATATAGGTCTGAGAAGTCTAGATGCTCTCTTCTCTGGCTAAACCTTCTACACTTCAAACATGCAGTGCTGTCAGGAAAAAGATAAGTGGTTAACAACAGGATCGCTATCGCAGAAACCATCACGTGCCTTTTGACTGATAACTGGCCAGTTGACAGGCTGCCAGCTACTGCATCTGTTGCTAAGGAAGACAATTATGTATGGTTTTGTCACTTGTTGGTGTAATTGCTTCAGAAGGCTGTTCAGTAAATAACATTTTTCCACATAGATTACCTTGCATCTAAATAAAAAACTTTTATTTATGCTTTAAGATTAACCTTTGCTTTAAAATTAAATTATTTCTATGAGATAATAATAATTGTAATTTAACAGGAAACAGCAGTTCACAATGATATAGCAGCACGCTTACCTAAATGTTGAACTGTGCTTTTCTAGGACCAGGAAACATTCACTGAATATATTTGCGTGACTATTAATCCAAGAGCTCTTGTGCGTATTTTCAAAAGGGACTGGGAAGTGTTAACAAAGGAGGAAAAAGGAATAAGGGAAAGAGAAAGCTAGTGACCTCCGGGTAAATCACGGCTACTGTCTAGATAACTAGAATTAAGAGCTGAAGGCCACCTATTGACATATTCAAGGCCTGCGGTTAAAGCATAGACTTGCAATGTTTTTGCTGGCTGTGGAACAAAAATTGCTTTCTGTGGGTTGGCTGGGCCTGACTAAAAGCTGAGCTTCTGCTTTAGCTCTGCCATGAGTTAGAGCAGAAGCAGCCCTACTTGTCAGCAGCAACTTGGAGCAAGGAAGATGGGGTCTGGGGAAAAATGGAGCCATGCAAAGGCCAAGCAAGATGAAGGGCAGCCTGTGCCTCTGAGATGAAAGGGAAGGAAGAGGCAGAGGTGTGGCCAAAAAGCTAACGTGCAGCTCCAGTATGCATCCCAAATACTTGCTTGGGACTGGAGTCAAAAGCGCAAGGGAAATGCTACAATAAATAGAACTAAAAATGCTTTTTGTGTGGTGAGTTCAGTGTAAGTGGAAGAGCTCTTCTGCAAAGGCTGGTTTGCCATTATCCACAGCTTCTAGCACTGAAACCAGTTAAACACAATGTGGAAATAAAAATAGTTTTTGCAGTCTGCCTACATGGTGCATCTTGTGGTGTGCATATAAACCAAGCCGTAAAAACAAAGCTTGTGCAAGCTAAATCCCATTTAGTATCAGAAACCGAGACATACTTGTTGCATAATCCATAGCATGCCTCAGTAATGATGTAATAGAGGAATAATTAATCTATAGCAAAAGTAGTTCAGGGTGCTGTATCACCATGCCTTAACCATCTTAAAAACAGCTGAATTTTCCTTTGGGCTACATTCCACTTTGTATTGTGTCACCCTCCTTCCAGAACTCCTTTTTTTCTTGTTAGCAGGAAATCTGCTGAAATGTCTGTTGAAAATATTTAGCTTTGTTCCTTCAGCTAATATCATTTGTCCTGCAGACATCATGGTCATAGTACATAGTGAAACATGTAGATCATAAGCCTTTATACTCCTCTAAGCTAATAAATCAAATAGAAGGATTTTTTTTTAAAAAATGCTGGATTACATGTTTAAAAACCAACTAAAATATCTTCAGGTGTCACATTATCTACAGCTTGTCTGAATATCGTTAATGTTCATGTAATTGACATGCTGAAAATCAGAGTTTGTTGCAGCGGCTTCTCTGTCTCTTTTAATGCCTTTTTTTAAATTTAAAGCGCTTTCAGCAATAGCATTATGCTCTTCCCTCACGGAGGGCGGAAAGAAGAAATACTATTACATAGACAGCATGTAAAAATTTGTACATCAATGAGATGGCTATGTAAACTACTGACTTATCAGAAAAGCTGCCATAAAATATTAACCTCCATCTCGCCATTCTCTCTTATACATCCAGGCAAGTAATTGGACATGCTGAAGAAGGCTTCATTTCAGGCCAGGATAACTGATCCTCCCTCCCAGCAGGACAGAGCAGGTCTTGCAGACCTCAGGGTCTGTGGCTCTGGGCAGCTCCCACCCATGAACAAAAGGCCCCACTGGTTCTTTGTGGCTCTACCTGGCCGTGACACCACTAACTGCAGCAGGGCTTCGCCAGCTCACCGTATCAGAGAATCCTGTTTTGGAGTAATTGCTGATTTACGCTAGCGTGAGTATAGAATTACGTGAGTAGTACTAATAGATGAACTTACAACTGAACATTAGTAAGTCATCTTACTTCTGAACTGGCATCCTAATGTCCCGAACTGGAACACTAGTGTTGAAAGTTGTTTTACAAAATTTTTTTGTGTCTGTATGGCTTAGCAAGCCCTGGAGCATCACTGTTAACCACAGTTCATGGCAATGCAAAAAGCAGTCTGAGAAGAGTTAATCTATCCCATTCTGTGTTAACTCCTAACAAATTAAAAGACAAATGCTACCTTAAATCCTGTGAGGGCATTTTTTTGTAATCTAGAGAACAACATCTGACCTTTATCAGTTTTTGTAAATACAAATTATTTAGACACGTGTGATCTGTCACTAAACGCACACTTAAGGATAACTTAACCTTTGCAAGTGTAGAGCTCAATTTTAATAACTATCAGAATAAAAAGATGGCAGAGACCTGTGATTTTTAATTATTTTCATAAGGAAGCAATGTTGATCAACAGTTTTCAAAATAATTAAAAAGTTGTTCTGAGATTTAACAGTATGCTTTATATGCCATTATAGCCATTGAAATGTTTTGTTGTATAAAATTACTGCAAATTGTCCACTAGAGAGAGCTGTTGCAAAATTTTTTTCCAACAGCTGTTGAAAGCCATTCTTTCATTAACTTAAAACCAAAATTATTAAATTCACCATGATAGGTGCAGTTGAATCATGTAATAAACATGTATTCCAAAGAAAGCGTAGGCAGTTAAAGGCAAGTGGATATACCTAACAAGGTATTTCTGTTAATTTCTTAAAAATTTATACGCTGATTAAATTAAAAAAAAAAAAAAGCCAAACCCCCCCAAAAACCAACAAGACAAAACCACAAACAGAAACTGTTTCTCCTTATGCTATCAGACTATGAGGCATGGGTGAAATGCTTGAAATTTCACAGAGCATCTTTAGAGGCTCTGGAGGAGGAGGAGGAGGTGCAGCACTAATTCTGGCTCTGTTAGAGGAGACATGTCTAGTGTCTGCAGAGTAGAAATAAGATGCACAATGCACTGGCAGCCATGATGTAACGTAGAAACCTGTTTTACTTCATTGCAAACCAATGGACAATATATATTGTACAATATATAATAAAAATACAGCTGATACAAGTGCCACTAATTAACAAAAAAACTAATGTTAAGACTTAAAAATGCTCATTTTTGTAATATATACACTGCAGTAATAAGCCACAATAAATACATCAAATTCCATATCATTCATAATAAATACTGAAAATATAAATACAGAAGAATACAGTTGATTTGAATAAATTATTACAACATAAGGTGTAGGTTAAGTTCTGTTGAATATTGTAGCTTATATTACCCTTTGGCATCTTTGATGTTACAACTTGTTTTTTAAAAAAAAAAAAGGAAATTAAGGAAATGTGTAGTTCATGAAGCTTAAAATTATTTCCATGTACAGAGTTTAAGATGAACTTTCTTTCCCTTCATTTCTTCAAACAGTTTAAAAACAGCAGTCCAATTAAATATGTTGCTTTACTATTCAGATCTCCATAATTTTAGTATGCAATATCATCTGTAATGGAAAACCTTAAATACTTCACATAATTATTTTTCTCAAAAATTAATAAAGTTAGAAGTAATGTACAAATTTTAAACAAATGGCTGCAATTACACCACAATTTTACTAGTCCCATTTGAATGGATTACATGTCTGACAGACCATCAACTTAAGAGCTTTTGAATCCATGCCGTGGTGTTTTATTTACCACTTGCTAAAAAAAATTTCAAAAGCAATTTTATATTCTTATGGGGAAATATATATATTCACACAGAAAGATGAACCTTCTAAAAGACAGGGCTGGACTAGACAGTGTAAATGTTAAGTAGTTTGTAATTTTTTTAAAACACGAAAACACTTTAAACAAAAAATGTAGTTAAGTGTTGGTTTTGTTCGTGTTATTTGCAAAATTGATACCTATTAGCTATAGATGGAAACAAATCAAAATAACCAATTGCCATGTTTTATGTTAACAGGTATTAACCAGTACATTTGTATCAATAATTTTATTTGTAAAACATTATTACACCAGAATGCAATTTAACTTAAAAGATTGACTTTACTAAAGACAGTATTACAGGCTGAGGCTCTTAGGAACGGATTTGTAATCTACAGATTTTGACTATTTTTGCACTGTTAAATGTCTCGCGCTTATTTTACATCAAACACTTTTTAAAACATGTTTCACAAACTACACTTCAGACATATTTCCATAGAAGTGCCTACAATCAGTCAATTAAAAGAAGGGCTCAGTTGTTAAGCATTGTTTACATGGGCATTGTTATGTGAGAACTGGAGTCCTGGTATTTGTGTGAAGTGGTTTGAAAAAACCAGCATGCTCGCTTCTGGTTTTGTTTTAAAAGAACCAGCTGGCAGCGCACACAATGACGCAAACTTTTCAAGAAGCTGAAATCTTGTGCTCAATCTGTACATCTGAGACTCGCAAATGGAGGGCCAGTTCTTTACAGCGATCCCCCAGCACCCCAGCAAGGTTAACCTTCACTCATACTCCAACACAAAAGTTCATTCTTAAGACCATCTTTAAAAAATCAAAGATGGAGAAACCTAGAAGAATTAGCTGCCATAATGTACTCAGTCTCATCTGAAAATCCCAAGGTAAAATGCTAATAAAAAGGACACCTATTTCTTCTTTCTGTCTCTTGTTAACTGAGAAACGTGGTATATTAGAACACATGCCTGGGAGCAGAGTTAACTAAAATGATACTGAAGGTGAGTTTGCAGTTGACATAGACAAAGAAAATACATGGCAGCACTGTTTCCAGGGAGTTGTTTTGCTTTGCAGTTTTTACCCCATGCTTTTGGATAAGTCTTTTATTTAATGTCTGCCTGTATATAACTGGTATGGAAAAATGGCATTTCCTATTTGCACTGAGTTCATGTTTGTTTTAAAATACACCCGAATCAATATTATGATCTAACATGGCCAAGCTTGTAGGGAACATGCATATACTTTTGCATCCTGGCTACGGGGATATCTTAATCTCTTTTTTTCCTTCCTTTTCTATCTAATGTTTTCTTTTGCCCTTTAGAAGAAAAAATTGTTCTCATCAATCTACCTCTAGCCTTCATCCTTCTTTTCGTCTAAATTGCCCTTTTACAGTGATGTTCACTTCTATCCTCTGCTATTTTTCCTGTCCATCAAGAAAAGCTAATTCAGTCTTCATGGCTTGTTGGAAAAGCGCACAGTTAGAGAAGAACATACATGTGAGACAGACTTCTTTTGACTTGGTTCCATTTAACATCCCTTCATAAAATACACAAGGAAAAAAAATTTTTATTGCTAAGATCCAAATTAAACTAATTGAGTAAATAAATTGTTTGCCTTCTGACTTTTTTTTTTTGTCCCTAACCCCAGCCCTGGATGAAGGACCATCATCTCTTCAACTGAGAAGTGGCAATACAGAACATCATGAATACGGTTTTCCAGTCAGTGGGACCTTCTGTGTGGTGGGTATCATCCTACCCATAACGACTATGCAGCAGGAGAGCAATAGTTTTAACTGTTCCTTTTTAAGATCTAATTCACTTCTATTTTATAACATTTTAGAAAATTTTAATTACTTATTACTTCTAATAGAAAAAAGAAAAAAATCATAACAGTAGTTTGAAGGAAACTTTCTGTTCCCCTAGGTGATGGTTTTCTGCTTTCCCTAATCTTGGATTTTCATCCTGTACTGGGGCTGTGCTGTATACAGAATGACACGCTTCCACTGGACCTACATGCCTCAGGAGACAAGAACGCCCTACCCCATCTCTGCAGGTAGGTTTCCTTCCTATTCGTTTGTGTGCATGGAAAGGGAGTCTGTAGACCTCCACTGGGATCACTCCCTCATGACTGTCATATTCAGAGCCAACAGGGGACTATCTTTCACCACAGTTCTGATCTATCCACATGCTTATGTTAAGTGAAAAATGAACTCTTTTAGCAAAATAAAGGATAGATAGCACAGAGGGCACTAGAGTTACCTTTGTGCTCAATTTTACTGAAAAGCCTTACTGTGCAACAGACCTTTCCCAGTCACAAAGATGAAGGGAGGAAGGAAGAAAAAAGAAACGACTAAGGCTGCAAAACAGATGTTTCATGAATTGTATGTTCTTATAAAAATTAAAATTCTTGGTATCGGCCATTAGGGTAGCAGAAGGTTCTCAAGGATATCCTCCTTAAGTGAAAACAATACTCTGGCACACTTATTAGCAATAAAATTAAAAGCTGCCTCTGATTTAGGAGTAGGAAGAGACAGCGAGCAGGAAGCACTCTGAAGAACTCAAGCGTGTGTTCACTCAAACATCTTTACAACTCAGTCACACTTGTTCACCACTTTACAGTGTCCGTGCTTTAGAGATCACGCTTCTTGGAGAAAATGGACAGTTAATAATTTGCACACAGATAGCAATGTGTGATAGCACACAGAAAACAATGAAATTAAGGACTATTTTTTTTAAAAGTTGGAAACATTGAACAGGCAAATGTTGAGACTTCTCATACCAAGGAACATGTTAATGAACTAGACTCTGCTTTGAAAATAACAGTAGCTTTCTACTATTTTAAAAAAATAGCAATCAGATTTAATATTTTAGAAATAAATTCTATAGAATATATTCTCTGAGTTAATTCTAGTTTTTCTAAGTATTTTACATCAAATGTTCTGCAGCCATAATAAAAGTAGATGATAGAATTACTCTTTAGTCCCAGTGGGAAAGCATAACACCCCTAAACACTAAAGGATTTCCCATATCCTCCTCTTCTCTCCCTGACCGCTTCAGGAAATTGGCACAATGAACATGAGTGTATACAAACTCATGAGCTACAACATGGGAGTTTCTTATTTAGCAGATGCCTTTTAGAACAGTATCATGGGTCTCTCTTGCTTTAGCTCTGAGTAAGGGCATCTGCTTTGCTACGGGAGCAGCATAGACAAGGAGTTTCAACTGAGAATTCAGCTGGCAAATGAAGACAACGTGCCGGGGAATAAGACTGCCTGTTGCTGCCAACTATGGTGTTGCGGGCAAACTACAATCCTGCTGCTTGAGTGTTAAGCACTGCACAAGTAAATGTTGTATATTCAATACAGCTTTTATTCTAATTTTCATGGTGAAATTTATCGTTAAACTTTTGTTCATTAATCCGGTTCATGGAAAGGAGAGCTTGCTTTTGCTGCGTTTCATGTTAGTCATAAAATCTCTTTTCACCTCTGAGCTGGATTGGGCTTTATTGGGAAAGTGACTAATTTGCAGTATAAAAATTTACTTATGAGGCCAGAAAAAGAGGAAAAACCCCAGTATTTTGCCTGTTTTGTGGAATTTTTTTTTATCAGATTATCTTTAAGTACCTTACAAACCAGAGCATAGAGAATGGAAGCGACACAGCAGGACAAAGGCAAAGCCAACAAAACCCAGGTCTCTGTCTGGGCCCAGTATCCCCTATGCAGTACATCACATTTCTATCAAAGAGTCAGGAACATCTGAAATATTAGAAAACATAATACATGTTCTGTTTTGCATTCTTGTATGTATACAATCTGTAACAAACTAGCTGTGCTTTGTGAAGATATCCTCTTGATTGTGAGGCAGGGAATGCTACATGAGCAGTTTGTTAGCAGGTTCACTGAAATACAACACCCAGATAAGATTAGAAACCGGATCCGGATCAGTTAGCAATCTGGTGAGTAACACCACCATGAATACTACACGTGATTTCTGCAAAACAGACAAAAAGCAGGATCGTTTTGTTAACTGACTCAGTTAACAGACCAGTGAGCAGGCTGAAGCGTATTATAGGAAGTGATGGTTACTGTGATAGTGTTATCAACATCCTAAAAATAAATAAATGTCAACTCAAATTATGATTCACTACCAGGAACTTACATAAATGAAAATAATTAAAACTTTATAAATCTAGAATTTTCTGATCAAAGTGGTGTACTGCTCATCAGAATATAATTTTTTTTTTTAAAAAAAAAAAAGGGAAGAAATATTAGAAAATTTACTGACCAGCTTTTAATTTTTTTAAGAATGTTTTAGTGGGCACGAGTTATAGGTCTTAGGAAACACCTGCAATTGCTGCAGCTTTTCCAGAAAAGTTCTAGTTTTATGTCTAATGTCAGTTAAAGCTTTATATATAAACTTCAACAATGCATTTTTCCCAAGAGGCAAAGCTCACATTATAGGCAAAAAGGCATCCAGTTTTAGGTGCTTTTTCAGTGATCTTCTGTGTGAAAATTCTGTTTTGTTTTAACAGAGGGAAATGCTTTTTTTATGACTCATTTTTATGAACTACACAGTGTAATTGTAAACTATCTACCAATTTATTATGTGGCTTCTTAGGAGTGATTATCAGTAGCCAGGTATCTTGGGAAATAAAGCTGATACAGCTATCAGTAAACATTTCCACAAATGATATACTGTGTCAATACAGAAGCAAGTACTGCTGTTTATCATTTAGTAACATAACACTGGTAGCATGCAGAAATAAGCTTACCCAAAATGAAAGGACTGGTTATCAACATGAATATTAACCAACTGGGAAATGGGACACGTCATACATAATTATATATTAGCCCAAAAAAGAACATTAAAACATTTTCCATCCCATGATTTAAGGTTATTCCTCCTTATAGGAGAAGTACTTTTTTCTTCTAAACAAATCAGGAAAGTAAATCTAATCAAGGGGTGGGAATCTTGACTCTCACCTGATTTCTACAGCCTGCTCTAGATTTCACAGTTAAATTAGCCTACCTGTTTTGGTCAGGGCTGTGACTGTTTTGTTTTCTTTTTTTTTCTTTTTTTTTCTTCACTCTAGTCAACTTATACACGCTAGAAAAGGAGTAGCTTTGCTACTCACTGGTATGGTATGGAATTGTTTGGGGAAACAGGTTTAGCCTATATTGAAAAAAGAGGTTTCTGGGTGGGTTTTTTTTCCTCTGTTATTAGGCTTGTTGGTATTATTAGTATAGCTCCCAGGCAATCTCCATAAATTATAAACAGACTTTGTTTAATTCTTGCAGCAAGGTACAAGATTTGTTTACTTTGTATGCTGAGATCAAATCTGGATCACAAAACATCAAATCAGATCAAAACAAAAGCATTACTATCTACATTATCACTAGGGTAGTGAAGAATATTTTTTCAACATAAATCTTTATTCTGCACATTTTACTTCGTGGGTCCCAGGAATCAGCTACTTTAAGCAAGCGACAAAGGTGTAGGGCAAGTTCTTTATATAGTCGCTGCCTTCTCTACCCTATCACAATCTAGTGCTTGTTACCCTATGCTGCAAGCTCTCAAGAATTTAGGTGTATTCACCCCTGATGCCACAATGGCATGGAACACATACGTCAAAAGTACTCAGAAATTTATACAGATGCTAATATCAAGGAGGCCTGGGGTCTGAAGCCTGTGCCAATGGAAATATTAAATAACCATCATCTCAGTATTTTAAAGCTAGCTGACATGTATTTTATGAAGTTAATCACTTACTGTGCTTGCAAATATTATTAAAGATATTTTTCATGTGAAAGCACAGGGGCCAAGAAAATAATTTCTTATTGCTCAGTAAGGGGGTGAATAATGAAACAAAATATTTCATTTAACTTTCCCCTGAGAGAAATACCCTGGTAAAATGTCAATGATCCTCCAATAGTCAACACACTCTGAGGTTAAAAAGCTGCTACTGATTTGCAGCTACTGTCCCAGCTCAAGTAGGAGAGATTTGTGCTTTTGGTGCTGGTGTTGATGAGGGTGCCAGATTTAAGCCTGTTGTTAATGCAAGATATGCCTAGACACGGAGGTGTTACATTTGCCCATCAGAATATCCTGAACAGACCAGTAATTTTCTTAGATACAGAACTTTTCTTATGAACTAACATGTTTCTCTTTCAAAATATAGATGCGTATTTGCCATATGGAATCAGAGAGTACATCTGCTTACCCGGCCACTCGGCCTTTAAAGACTAGAGTGTTCTGTGACTAAGAGGAAGAGAGGCTAAGGAGCTGCTGAGTCAGGTAAGTAACGTGACTGCACTTTTCCAGGAGATGGAATACGTTGCAAATGTGGAATCCAGTCCCTAGAGACTTAAGACTTTTCAGTGCAGTTCATATAAAACATGTAGGACTTCTTGTGGAAACAAGTAAATAAAAAACCTTTCCAGCTACTACATGGAGTAAAAATATTTTGTTAATTTAGCATAAAAATGAGAAATCCCTTTGTCCAGATTTCATATAAAAACAATGAAGTCAGCTTATTTTTTTAAAAAGCGTATTTTAAACCTGGCAGTTTTTCTACTGGAGTACTGTACATGATGTTTTAAAGAGCTTCTAACCAGAAGTCACCGTTACAGAGCTAAAATTTACACTGTGTTTACATGCATACTGTTAACCATCTAGATTTGAAACAGATTAAGATGCTGATCCTTATTTTGACAAACAAGACAGAGCTACATTTCAACCCACTTGATGTATAACAAATAAAATTTCAGTATTAGAAGAACAAAAATGTTAAAATACACCTTGAAATCAAAACAAGGCAGTGCAGGATTATCAGTGTGTAGAAAAGCAGGTTCCTATACCTCCTTTTCTAGAAGAAGGCAAGGTTGGTTAATAAATAAAAGGTTGAGATACAGCAGGTACTTTAATTCCCATTTCATTTAAAAACAAATAGAGTACAAAGTAATGAATATGCATATGATGCATGTGCTATTTTGCTTGCAAACTTCAGCAGATATAAAATTTCTGAAGCTCTTTCTTCACTGAATCTACTGGTTCCTAATTAGACCAAATGACTCTGTACATTTGCGATATGATCAGAAGTCCACAAAAGCCAGTCTCGTATTTCATAAAAATGGCTAAATATTTAGGAAATCTAGACAATTCCAAATTTCTTTCCATGCTTCATTTAAACTTGATCAGCAAGACTCTGCTTTTATAAATTACCTACTGACATATTCGTAAACTGGCTTTGGAAAAACATACAGGCTTTGTTACAACGACTTTTAAGATCTTACATACACCTCAGAGTCTGGAGCTATGGCATTTCTCCAACAAAATTCACAGTTCCCGCAGTTAATACAGTACTGCAAAATGGCACTAAAGTGCATAAGTATCTGAATGTTTGTTGGGCTAAAAAGGTGCTGTGCAAGCTTAAGCTACTGCTTTGCCATTATTTACAAGACAATTTTTCTTTGAGGAGGGGGTGCTAGTTCTGGAATGCCACTGATTTTAATTTTAATGGAGGATTGTCTACCTTTCACCTTTCTAGAAGATGTAAATGCCCCCTTTCTGACTCTTCTGTTTGTCAAGAACAGTAAAAGAAAAAATAGTTCACTCTAAAAATGCATTTCAAGCTAATTTACCAGAAATGGTATTTAAAAAGAAAAAAAAAAAAAAGGAAGAATACATGGTACTCCAGATGAAAAATGGGCATGCTCTTTGTAACTAACTATGGATCTTCTGCTCAAATGAACATGCTGTTCATTCTTATCAAAACATGAGTACTAAACTACCATAAATAAAATACATACAGTACAGAACAATTAAAACTTTTTTGTACAGTAGTTACTTTTACATTAAACTTACCATCTTTTCAGATATGTTGAAAATTAGGACTCTAAACATGATTATTTCAAAGTATCATTTTTAACAATCTTGCACAGGCCCGACAATCAAAAACACGAAGCTTTGATTCAGATAGCTTGGCAGGTTTCACATACTTTGACAGGTAGGCTACTTTGAAATATGTTGGGTGTGTTTTTTACTTACGTGTTTTATTTTTATCAAAAGACAGTCTGATTATTTTTATTTAAATCTTTACATGAACTGGTTTTTGTGCAATACCACTGCCAGTGTAGCTTGAGAAAACAAAATGTGTCTGGAACATTGACTATAGTCCAAGTGTTGTCTACCTCTTAAAAAAGTAAGATTCTAGGAAATCCAGTGTGAGTGCATTTAATACAGGCAGTCAGTCCTAGAATAACTTTAATATTAAACAGGTACCGTTTCTATCACTGGTGATTTGATGCACTCTTCGTGCAGTCTGCTCTTTTCTGGGAGGTTTAGCGAATTCTCAGCAGGGTGCTCTTGTACACAACTGTCGCCATTCAAAGCTGAAACAAAGCCATCTTGAGATGGGCCTTTCAAGTACGAGTGAAATTCCACTTGAGGGTGACTTGGCCTATGCTCAGTGTATAAACTGTTACATGGAGTGCTGCTCTCCCCTTCAGAAGATGAGCAGCAAACAATCACTGAGGGATTTGCGGAAGGGTAATGAGGGCTGCTAAAAGTTTCCTCTGATTGCCGCGCGTAGTCAACAAACTGTTCTGAAGTCATGTTGTAAGGCACCAGAGAAAGACTACCGTTCTTGACAGCATCCCTTTCTGAGTAAGCCTCACCAATCTGGTTAGCGGTGCCAGCAACATGGTTCTCTATTTGGTAATACAGGTTTGAAGAGTTAGTATAGTACGAGGCATTTTTAGAGTGGTTTTCATGCACAGCAGTTCCATCAGAGTAGCAAAGGACAGAAGGAAGAGGCACCATATCAGCATGGGAGCCCATGCTTTCTACAAAATCACCTGCTTTTTCTTCCTCATCATCTTCCTCCTCATCTTCCTCTTCCTCTTCATCATCATCTGATTCACTAGGGGCTAAACTCTGGGTGCTAGAATCTGTAACGCCACTACAAAAGCTACTCCCATCTTCCTCTTCCTCCTCTTCCCCTGGGCAGCCCAAGTCCTCGGCTGCCTGAGAATGCATAACCGCAGCCGGAGGTTCGGTTTCAATCTCAAAATTTTCTGCAATTGAATATTCAGCCGGATGGGGTCCCGGACTCATAGAACTAGTGTGTGCACTTATCTCACTGTGGCAGCCATTTAGTGCTGGAACTTGCTGCTCTCTATTTTTCTCCAATTCAAGTTTCATTATAGTGTGCAAAAAGTGAGTCCGTACACGGATAGGATTAAATTCAATTCTACCGGCTGTATTGCTACACCCTTCTTTAGTGCAACCGCATGGAAAAGACATACGATCCACCTTTTAAAAAAAAAGAATACAGATTAAGAATACATAGCATAAGCCTGGTGCTGCAACAGAACCTAGACAGCCTAGAGAAATACAATAGTGAAGTGGGATTCACTTTGAGGAGTACGTGTAAGAACAGTCAAAGCATTACCCAGTGGAACAAAAAAGAGCTAGTTTTTCCATTTACGGATCTGCTACAGCTTTACGTCATGCTGTGCTCAAATCCAGGCAAAAGCTTTACCGGAAAGAATCTTAAACTTTGGTAAAAGTCATGGAAACTAGAAACCTAGTGGAACAAAATGAATTATAGCTAATAACCTTTACAAATTTGCCAATGGGGGCACCTGACCACAGAAAGCAAGAATAATGTACTCAAGTACATTTTAAAAGATATTCCAGTCAATTGTAGATGCAATAATATTGTAAGCTCAACAGACTGTGGGCAGAACCTATATATCCAATAACAGCCATCTTAAATTTCTAAAAATGTGACGTGAGTCCACAAGTGGTATAGTTCAATTAGACAGCTTAAGGTCTATGCTTTTCTTCCACACTACACTACCTAAGCATCAAATAGGATGCAGAGGAGAACCATGTAACGCAATGTAGTACGTCTTCCCTGCATGTGAAGATAGGAACAGCAAAGAGAATATATTATTTAAAATAGCAGAGAAAGTTTAGCTTGGATTTAAGAAATGATGAAAAATGCAGTCAAGAAGAAATCAACTCAGTTGCATAACAGCCACTCAGGAGAATTAGTGGAAACATCTTTTAGGGAACATTTTTGGGACATTTACAGCTGTATGTAGGACACGATGTAAACGTACAATACGAAATACCTTTTCAGTCTGCCGAGGAAAAACTACCTGCTATATTAGCAGATGTATTTTTTTATTGCCTTCACGCAAATTTATCATGCATATTTTAAATAAAGGATGTTATGTTTATGCATGTTTAAATAAAGAAACCACAGAGGTTTCTCACTGCATTTGGACTATAATTCACATTTGGACAGTATGTGAACTGTCTCTAAAATAAAAGGTAATATCCCTTCTGAAATGTGCAGACGACCAATTCTTCTGTTGTCTACACTTGCATATTTAGATAAAGGCCAAAGAAGAACAGGAGGAGCAGAACATTTGTTTAACAACAAGAAAACCAACCCCAAAACTAAACAATGTATGTGCCTAAACCAATCATAAAGATGTTTAAGGAGACTGTTTGTATGGCACACTATATACTTCTAAATCTGGGCCTTAAAAAGAACCTGGTTTGAGATCCACAAGTGTTATATTTAATAATTAACTTAATTAATTTCCAGTATTTCTAACTTTAACAACAAAAAGTACACGTGTGTGTGTGCACACCCCCTTCCCCTCCCCTTGATAGTTAAATAACATCAATAATGCAGACATTTACCTGACATTTTATGCCTGCAAGACTGCAAGTGCAAGTTTCTGGATCACAGAACACGCGGCAGTCACATCCGCAATCCTCTCTGGACAGGCGGATGGCCCGCAGCTCGTGTTTTTCTTCCACATCAATCTTCTTCACGCCAGAAGCTCGCAGCAATGCCCTTCGCTTTTTTGTCGGCAGGGGTTGTAGAAAGAAATACTCATCTACTTCAGTGTTGTCTAGATCAATATCATCATCAGAAATATCATCCAGTGTCAGGGTATTAGCTTCTTCAGATTCCACTGTACCATTCTTTGTCATCTGTTGCACAGAACAATTAACAAGTCCTTAAACTATACTTACACACATATATATATGCGTCATAGATGTAAATATGCGTAATGCATTATAGATGTGGAAAGCCATATGTACAGATACCGCATAACTGACGGTAAGTTCCAGAATATGATTACAGATGGGGTGAAAAGGCAGTTCTTTCACATTTAACACATGAATTAAATACACATTTTTAGTTTCATGTTTGTCAGGAGGCTATTTTTTTTAAGTTTCTAATTTCCTATCTGTTCTTTATGTCCTTTATCATTTGGCATTGTTTGCCAGGTCTCATGCCTTTCTAAAATTCTAGTCTTTTCTGTATTGTTTCATAAGATAATTTTTGAAGCTTTAATTGAGTCTAGATCCTATCTCCAGGTCTTCAATATATCTTTTGAGATAGTAATTATACTACCAACACTGTTTCAGGTTACAATGCATCACAGATTCAAAAAATGGTGTATTTTATATACTATTCGCTATCCTGCTCCTCCAGCCTGACAAGTTTTTTGATGTTTGTACAGCTGAGGTCACAAAGCGGTATTTCCACTTACTCATTTGGGTAGATGTCTATATTTGCTTCCTGCGTTGACAATTTTAAGCCTGCAAGTCACTTAATTTTGCCCCTTTCTACCTACATTATTTCATGTTTATTTGCAATATATTTCATAGCGCTGATGTATGTTAGCTCTTCTGAAGTTCCATCTAGTCCTCTTTGGTCCTGAAAATAACCCGTTCAGCTTTGTGTTGTCATGCATGTTAGTACTTCATTAACTGGTTCAGATTATTTGTAGGTAGTTAATGACTGAATAAACTTAGACAAAACAAAATAAGTTGTTGACTTCTTGAGGATCTTGAGAAAAGTCTTTAGAGGATTCATGCTCCTTTCCTAGGGATATGAATTTTTGAGCCTCTTATGGACACAAGTATCCTGGCACCATATTATTACCTATATATATACTCTTGCTCTCAAACCTTTCAAAAACTGTTTCAAAATTAAATGGCCATCAGCATCAAGCACAAACATCCAGTGCCACTTTCATAAGAGAGCACAGTTCTGTACCATCCTCCTGTAACTCACCTCATATATATTCAAGGAGAAAGGAAAAAAAAAAATGACTGCAGTGAAGGAAGGTTAGTTTTCCCATCCATAGCAGAGCTCACTGGTTGCATCTGCCAGATAACACTCTACAGGGTTTGTAAAAGTTCTTCTACAAAGAAAATTGCTTGAGAATCAAAAGAGTATCAAATGTTAAAAAAAGTTCAAGCAAATGCAGTTATATGACTTATTTTGCCATATAATAAATCCTTTTTCTTTTACCATTGTTCTATGAAATAGTTTTGCTTAAAATAGAAAAACAAACAAACAGAGTCCCAGTGTTCACCCTGCTCTATGTGATGATGAGGCTGCTGATTTACACTAGCCAAGCACCTGCTCTCATACTTTTGTGACTTTTAGTCATGGTGCAACCATGTCATAATTACACACTGGTGAAGTCTGAAGTCTTATTTGCATTAACAGTGTTATCATGGGCATCACCATGACCTCAGAAAAACGGTCCCCAGTGAATGTAATCTGAACGTTTCTTACCAATAGAAAAATAGCCATTCAAATTCTTTCCCTGTTTTCCCTGATTTACTTGCAGAAGATTTCAGCTTGGCCTGTTGTCCCAAATAAATTTTTAGACACCAGTTTTAAATAAATACTGAAATCATAACTACTGTTGCCTGTTTCTTGTGCATTTCAATGCTTAGACATTTAACAATTATCACTCTGAAGGGAACTCCCCATTTTTCTCCTACTAAGTCCTGTCATCTCCATCTAGGTATGCTTCTTACGTGTAAGAAAGCGGTCCTGAATCTTATCCATTCCACTATTTCTGCTTTTATTATATTCTCAACTCTTTTGTTTTCCCATTTATATTAACAGTTTGTCCTTTCCACAGTCTTTTGTATTGTAGCTGTCATTTATGGCATTATTGAATCACTCGATGGTGAACTCCTACTGACTGCTTACTCTTTTTTGTAATTGCTGTTTTATGTTCATAAAAACTGTGTAAGACAAACCCCCTCGTTACTCCTGACTTGTAAAGTCAGGTTAAAAGAAATACTCTTCCCTCTGAAAGAGTCTCGGTGTCATGACTGGTAGTCATTACACACAGTGTACGTGTACACATTACACTGCACAAAGAAAAATTCTCCTGAGATCAGTAATCATCCTTTCCTAACAATTCAGCAAAGTTTTTAGTTCATGCAGAGGTGTTCTGCCACTTGCATAACTCCGCTTTAGATGCATTATTGTTTCCTTCTCTTTACAGTGCATCCTCAATCTTTTTCCGTAACTGCAGCCTTCAGAGTTTAGTGCCTTCATTTTATTTCATGTTTCAGTTTACTTACCATGTCTGTTATCCGTGTAACATTCAAATCCCTTTATGTGCATATACTTCCAGCTCTTTCTTCATTTTAAATGCAGGCATTTTCAAAATGTCCTCTCAAACTTCCTTCAGATTGTTTTCTTACTCTATTTTCTATTATTCATTTCACCTCAAAGTGTCTGGGAAAGAGGGGGTAATAGCTCCCTAATCAGTTCTGCCTGGCCCTGGGGCAACAGAGAGATTATTTAATCCAGGTATTTCAATGTATTAGTTCAGTAAGGTAGGGAAGACCCCATGAGAAGTCATCCTTTTTCTGTATTATCTATGGTGAGAGACAGGAAAATCCACAGGGTAATGAAATGCATCTGTCTGAAGCTAGTGGGAGGGAATACTCCACTGTACATGCAACTCAACCTGAATGTTCAAATTCAGAATGATATCCTTGATCTTTTTTATATTTTTCATTATTGTATTAGCTAGGTACACCTAAGTGCAGCGTAGTTATGCTTCTTTGCTTCCTTTTTTCCTTTTTTTTTTTTTAATATAATAGGAGAATGACCTACCTAAAAATTCTGATTTCTCTACTTTTAAATACTCAAGGCTCAAACCACTCCCCTTAAGATGATCCCTGTTATTTAACTGCCTATCAGAATTTAAGTTCAAAACTGGGAACGGGAAGAATTCTAATCCCTACTTCTGTAATCATTTTAGTATTTTATTCAATTACTACTTAATAAAAATTAAGTTTCAGGGCTCTCACCCATGAGGGGAATGCTGTAACTGCTCAGCTTACAAAGGCACTCGTAGCACCACACCAAACCTGTCATGTATTTCTCCTCCTCCTCCTGCAAATCTGAACTGCTTTGCTGTGCAGTGGTAGAGCATTAAGGAATGGACTCCAGTCATGAATACTGTATGCTTCCAGCAAGTTGGAAAGTCAAATGCCTGGATTAGACAGCAGTCTGCCATTTCAGAGGACCTTAGCTCCTGACTCCTTTGCTGGATGACTTCCTTGCAGTTTCCTCTGATTTTTTTTTCTCAATTTTGTCACACAAAGAACAAATTAATTAATGAAATAAAAGATTCAAACGTTTCTCAAATAACTAATTGGGTAGCTACAAAGGGAGGAAGATGATATCAAGAACCATCAAATAAATTTTCCAACACAGAACTTCAGGGGAACATTAAGTTCTCTAGATTGTCATCATATTGCTTGTCTGAATTAAACTTGGTATGTAGATGGGTAAAATTTCTCTCATAAAGCTAAAGGTCAATGTCATAACAACAGAACAAGGCAAGGGCCAATGAATACATGAAGCCTTTGGGTGAAATTCACTTTAACTCTGTAAAATGTGAAAAATTCAGGTTAGACATTTTTGCTTGTGCTAGCTGGAAATGATTCCTTACAATTTCACAAAGGAAACCAACTGTGTCCACAGACCCGGGAGCCTTAACATCACTTGGGTCATGTTAATCATTTTAATAGATCTTAATTTGAGGAGACATTATGAGTAAGCAATAAGGACACTTCCAGCTAATTTATGGTGCTTACTCATAATGTTTTCTCAAATGACAACGTACTAAAGTAAATCCTACCTTGTAACTTTCATCTTGACGAGATGGCTTTTATGTCCAGATCACCATTAGAATTTTCACACTCTGCTGCTAACAAGTGTTTATGCCACTGTCAGCAGTGTTTACATCAAAGTGCTGGTGCTAAAGTGATTTGAAGGTGATTTTAAAGTCTTTACCTGCTTTTAATTAAGAGAAGTTTCTTACTTGGCTCTTCATTTTTAGCAAGTAAAATAATAAATAGTACCTAATAATATGAAGACTCGATTTCAATATATTCCTGTATTTCTTTTTTGAACAAATTCTACAAGACAATACTTTCTACCTACAGACTTGCATATTTTAATCCAATGCAAAAAATTAAAAAAAACAGGGAAACTGAAATTAAAAAAGCACACTGAAAATGTTACTTTTTGTTTGCATAATGGCTTTCAAACAGAAAAACCTTTTTAAGCAAAAAACTTCATTTTCTCATTTTCTTCATTTTTCCGTTGAGGTACAGTGATTCTGATGCAAATCCCAATTAGAACATTTTCATTAAAGATCAAAATTGCTGACATTGTCACCTTAGAACTCTATCTACAGTGTTTCCTTTCTCTGTTCATTTAGAAACCATGTGAATGACCAAGCAGCTCTTCCATCTCTGGAATGGGAAATCATCAAGGCCCAGTTGTCTTAAGCAAATAAAACATGCTCAGTGCTTTACAGTGACTCTGCACTAATTCAGAGTCCTGGATTTGCTTTTGGGAGAGAAAGTGGGTTTGTTTTGGGTTTTTTTACCCCAAATGTATAATCAGGGATGCAACTAAGCTTGAGTTTAATAAACTCGTTCAAAAAGGAAGTCTTCTGTTCCCTATGTTTTATACAGGCTCTAGAGCAAAGAGAAGTATTTTACTCTAGTAAAAGATGTAACGCTAGTAAGATGTTACAATTTTTAAGCCACTCACAGGATTCCAAAGACCTAACCACAATTTCTTAATAGTTGAATTGAAACTTTGGAGTCAGCTTACCAGTCTCAGAACATGCTAGTAAACTATTCCCACATCAGCTGCTGAGGATCAGCAGCAATTTAGTGTAGGGGAAAGGACTTTTCTATTTGGTAAAAGGAAACAATTAAAATTAGGACAGAGGGAGGAATGCAAATCAGGCTTTCATTATTCCCTGAATGCTTATGAAGAGATTGTGCTGGAACTTAACAGTCACGGTAAAGATTATCGTCCACTCAAGTGACTGGGGAGATGGAAGAACACGTTGTTTTTGGAAGAGGAGCAGAAAGTAGAGTCGACATCCCAAAAAAAAGAGTGGGCTGGAGTGGCGTAAGTTAATGAAGAAAGGAGATCCATCCCAGCCAAGAGGACAATTACGAAAGCACAAAGAGCAAAGCTCTACTCCATGCAGATGAAGGCCAAATGGCTTCATCCAATCTTTTGAGCAAAACAGGATCTGTGATTTTTCTTGATTTACTTTCTAGTTATAAAAAAGACTGGGAAAAGGGAAATATTTGCATGCCTTACTATTCTTTACTCACTCCACTGGGGATTCCTCTCTTTGAGCTGGTTGCAGGAAGTCAGAGTCATTGGTTACACTGACACAGCTCGATTCACACTTGCTGCTCTGAAGATCCTGTGATGTGAGATGTTTAGAGGTATAATCTCTATCTGGTGATATGTCAGTGATGTGCTAGCCTTTGGTTTCCAACCCATCCAAATATCTCTCTTTTAAATGCCTTTGTCCTGGATGGTTTTATCTTTGTTTGTTTTCATTATGGCAGTTAAAATTTTATGAACTATTTAAGAATCTATTTAGCTATTAAAATAAAAAAAATAATTAGGAAAAATAATAATTACAGTAGTAAGGGTCATATATACTTCTTCAGGACTTCAGACTTAGAGCTCATATACATAATTCATTCTATGGGAAAAATGCTGAAAGGCATTTCTTAAACACAGAGGGTGCCAGTTTGCTCTGGACAGCTGTAGTAGTATCTGGAACAGAGATATAATATCACGAAAGAAGGGGCTATGGAGCACAGCAGTTCTGTTACAATTCTAAATATTGTTCACTTTTAATTACAGGATTCATCTGAAAAAGAGCCCAGAATACCTATCACGCAAGCCATTACACAGGAAGTCTTTTATCCACTAAAAAATGTAACAAAACCAGAAGTTTTGCCACCAGTGTTAAGAAGACAGAAGGGACACCTCCAAGAATACAATCACCTTCTCTATCCTCCTCTACTCAGTTGCACAGTTTCTTTCCTCTCCTATGCTGTATTTTAAAAGACAGCTTCAAAACTGTAGCCGAGATTTGTTCTGACTAGCTAAACTGACAGAGCTGGTTAATTTGTCTGATATATTCCTTTAACACAGACATCCTTTGGTGGAATAATAAAGATGTACAATCATATAAATGGGTATGCTGAAAAATGAAAACATATTTAGTATTACTGTTTACTACTTTTTGCCCAATCTGCTCAAGTTGGCCAAGAAAATAAGCTGTTTCACTTTCTGTGCTTAGGATGTTCCCATGCCCTTGTCTAACAGGGCACCGTGCAAGGGCTCAGAAGACTCATTCTTTTCCTGGCCCTTCCAGATTTCTGCTGGACACCCTGCTCCAGGCGAACTTCCACCACCCTCTGCCTTTCCTTTCCTCTCTGTATAAAGCAGGACTAAACAACAACCTCCCTGTAAAGCACTTTGAGTTACACATCAATACGAGCTACAACAGCCCTTGGCAATATTGAACGAAAATATGTCTTCAGTAAAATGAAAAAAAAAAAAAAAAAGAAAAATGTTACTGTTTCAATTGAAAATGGAGTTGATAGAAAGGAAATGGTTTTGTTTAACACACACACACACACACACGGCCAATGTAGCTCTGACACTGCTCATTTAAATAAGCCAGGGATCAAAGTCTTGGACCAATTTTTACCTTTAATTTTAGAGAATTGAGTTTTTCCTCCCTTAGATGCTCTCTTAACATCTCTCGGTGAAGCCTCTCCTGTTCCATCGCAAACTCTCCGAGTGTGTACTGGCGCACACTGTTGTGGCGAGTAGACATTCCCAGTGTGCTTCCCCCTTGGCTGGGAACACTGGTGAAGCCTTGCCTTCTCGTGAAGTAATACACAGTAACACAGTTAAAATGGACATTTTTTGCTCTCTTCCGCTTCTCCCTCTTCAGGATTGAAGAAGCTAGAACAGATGCAGATTACAGTATGAACAATAGCATGTAGTCATAAAGCAAATTCACCACTTGTGTAGTTCTATTTACTTTGACAATACTTGACTAGGTACACACTACAGTTCCAAGGTATGAAGTCTAAATGAGAAAGTAACATTAGAAATATTTACCATATATGCAAACCTAGAGCCCATTACAAACTGATATAGTCATGAACACTATTGCCTACTTTAGAACAGACATTCTTGGCCAGGACAGTTGTGTTTTCCCACAGCGTTATAAAAATGTTTCATCCATTTTCCAAGGAAGCAAATAAATCCCAGCAAAAGGAACTTTTTTGACAGTGTCACCTCAAAGACAGTGATCCACTGACTTGCTCCTTCTCAAAACCCTGTGAACAAGACAACGTTGTGTATGACAGCAGTGAGGAGAACAGCCGACCCAGCCTCTCACAGGTCTGTACATGCTGTTACTACTCTGTCAGCAAGGCTTAGCTGTAGATATCTGCAACCACATCTTTAAAGCACTGGATCACACTGGCAGAAAAGATTCCTATCTCCTATAATCTAAAATGTGAGAAATTAACGTTAGAAAAACTATAAAGGCAGTATGTTTAGTGTTTCAGACTGTCTCAGAAATTCATTCCATTGTCTTCACAGAATACAGGAATAATGCTGATTAACAATCAGATCCCCTCCCTTTTTCTTTACCTTCATCCTTCTTTCTGCTGCCATCTACTGAATACACCTGTGTGTGCATATATTTTCTAATGTGTAGAATTTTGACAAAAAAAAATAATCTAGCCTTTTCTATTTCTTTTCTGATTCTCCTCACAATCATGCTCAGTTTTTCTTATACACATATGCAGTATCATATGAAATGGATTTGTTTAAAAACAAATGCCAAATTTCAACTGCTAAATATTGTTCTTTTTTCTACAGACATTTAGTAATTCCTTTGAACAATATTGATCCATTGTTTCTCACTGGTAACAGTGGTGGGTCTTTAAAGAAAAAAGACGCCCAAACTTAAGAGAAAGATAAGACACCCTCCTTGATTTTTTAAGATGAGCAGCCTGATATATTTGATTTATTGCAAAATGGCAATAGGATTTTGACAACTTGAATAATAAATCATTGCTTTGCAGTTTACAGGCAACAATTGGACAGGTGTGAATGAGAGACCTAACTGCCAGAATTCAGGCAATAGAATGATTTAAAAGGTGCCTGACCACTCTTGGAAGAATCAAAACCGTTCTATAAAAGCAGTAAGAGCAACATGATATATGCTGCTAATCTAAAATTGCACCATCTCTGGAGAGTGGAAGTGCTTGGCCTTCAGCCTTGGTTTCATAACAGGTCTGGTTTATTGTCACAGCTGAACACAGAGTTCATTCTCTATTATTATGTACTGAAATCTTAATCACCACAAAGGTAAAACCCCCAAACTTTTACATAAAGTAATTCAGTCCAAAAACCAGCATAATCTACCTACTGTATGAAAATCGAGTATATTAGAAAATATAGTCCTGTAGCCAAATTACAGACAATATGCCTTACTGACATAATCATATAACTATTTGGGGCTCAGTAAAACATTGAAATAGTATTATTTTTCCTAAATATTGATAACCAGCTAAAAGTATGGTTTATTATATAAACAATACGCTCTTCTTCAGATATACTGCATGTAGGTTAGATTATAAATGCAAAACAGATACATAAGCTCAGGTCCTATACTCATGTATGTGCGCTCAGTGAAGGGTGTTCCAAAAAAGGTGTAGGATGTACACAGAGGAATCAAAAGACAAATTCTGTTACATTATGCGTGTTTAAATTTACATACAAGTTTAAGCAACTCTCATATCAACAGAGCCTATCAAAAATATTTATAGGAAGCTTATAGTGGGGGAAGAGGGTTTTTTGTTAGAAGAGACTAGTTGATAGGGGTGTGTCAATTTTGCATAACAAATACTGTTTTAATGTACTGTTCTTTTTCATATATGGAACAATTTCCAAACAAGATTATATTTAATAAAACCTTTTTTTTTTTTTTAGTTTGGAAGACAGGGTAGTTTTGACATTGTGACATTCTCTTTCAATTTAGCATGAAAGCAAATACTCTGAGTCAGAACCTTCACTGCCTATATGCTCTTACACACAGGAAAGTGCATATTAAAAAATCCTGCTTCTGCTGCAGGAGGTATCTAAACCATTCTGGGATGTATCCAACTTCTAATATAATAGTAGTGATGTTATTTAGATCTCAACTGGATCTTGCCTCTCTTTCATAAGAAATATTGACAGCTACTGAAGGGCAAGCAGCTTTTTTAGCAAGTAAAAGTACCAGCCACAAATAAAACTACAGTAAAATATTAAAGGAAAGAAAAGATAGAAGGTTAATCTGAAATATATATATATACGCTGCATGAGGAAATAGAAGGTAATTGTGCCTGTAAATCGCCCAAGTTAGCAAATGCCTTTGAATCTTCACCTGTAAACTTCAGTATCTACCACTCAAGGTCCACATTTATAGTAATTTGGTTTAGACCTTAGCTACGGAACTCCAGACCTGGCTGCTTACTGGCAGGAACACGGAATGCTGCAATAATCCATTCTGTCAGTCTCTTTACATTAGAGATACTACTTTCATACTACTTTCTACGCATAAAGAGATCAACCTTATTTTTATTCACACAGTACACACTGATATTAATAGTTAAACGAAGCCAGGCAGAAGACTCTGTGATCTAAGTACTTGCAGTTGAAAAAACCTAATGTCATCTATGATAAAAACTAGCTTACATGAACGAGCTTTTCCACTATGTGGATTTTTGGGGAGGGGTGGGGGTACCCATGTGTGTGCTGCCAAAATTTCGAACATAAATTTCATACATTGCCATGTTTGTGCCTAAAAGTGGTCAGCAGTCTCTGTCAGTATAACTGTAGTTGTCATGAGCTGTCTTAAAGAACCCATTAATGCAGTTCTTCAAGTTTTTATAGTTCTTATCACTTTTAGTAACTATCAATGCCACACTATCACAGTTCTTTCTTTGGGTTTTTTTTAATATATCACCAACAAAAACTGTGTTAAAATAGAATCAAGCTGAACACCAAGAAAATGCTGGCGTACTGTAACCACAACACCACTGGCACTATATATCCAGCACTATACAACTGCATGAAAGGCAGCGTGAGAGCTGACGTGCATTTGTTGTAAGCGCCATTAAAGTTCATGGCTTTATTTATTAACATCATAGTTCTGAGTCAGACAAATTATATGATAATCTGTATAAGTAAACAAGCATGTAAACATTCAGAGCCCTCAGATTACACGTGATTACTTTTTTCTGAAACGCATCCTATCTTTTGGGTTTGCTTCTGTCTCACCCAAGAGCTCATTAAGGGAAGAGCTAAGGCTCTGTGAATAACCCTATATTCATCTGCGTTACTGCTAGGAAGCATTCAGAATATCTTCATATTTATGAGAATGTTGTTTACAAGAATAGATCACACGATTTCATTTGATTACCCAAACGCAGATGTCGGTGAGAGCACTGGAGAACTGCGACCACCTCAGTGACCAAGGACACAAAAGGAAGCACAGTTGGCACCGCAAAGGCACTATGTTCTTGCTTTACTGTACTTCCTAAAATTTCTCAACAGAGGGCTGCCGTAATGTGACCTCAAAAATTTATTAGATATTGAATGGAAATGTTGAACATTTTCCACCATCAGGGACAAAGTGCTCTATAACTCATTCAGTCCTTTTGCTTCGAGCCAACCAGAACTCAGATTCTCAGATCATCGTATCAAGAGTCAGGGGCATATGTTATTTTGCGTGCACTGCACCTTCAATAGTACATGCAAATCAGTTGTAATTACTGATAAGGACACTGCTTAACTCAGGACAGAGCAGGAAGATATACAAAATATGTATTTTCTGATATATTAGTAAGAACGAACATATGCCCAGACAAATTTAATTACATTAATCAACTAGTAAGCTCCTTTCAGAATGAGGGACACAGATTATGCAAGGCTTGCATGCCTCTTCGGAGCCGTTTCAGAAGTTTTGCAGGGAATCAAAGGCTCATAAAATAAAAATTTATCCATAGAGAGCATAAAGACCACACTTTTCCAGAAGAGCTCTAGTAATGGCTTCCTTGCTTGGCCAGTCTCAAAAAAGTATTTACGTGCCATCTGCCTGCGTAACAAGTGATACCCGTGGATGCCACTACCATCTGCTCAGTGCAGAAAGGGCGATGCTGACTGCAGGCAGAGCCTCTATGCAGAGATATGGGGTTTTAGCAGCTGCTGGACACACACTGTCTGCAGGAACTAGAAGGTTCATTTTGAAAATCAATCCCACCATCTTGGGTCTCGCAGTTCATGGGGAGCGAGGATGGCAGAGGGAATAGGAATATTCAGCATCACCTAGAACTGCCCTATGGATCACACACCATCTTTAAGACATTTACATACTACAAGTCTGCTATATTCCATGTAAGGAAAAAAATTAGTTCTCATGTATTTAAACAACTAATAAAATTTTTAGTTCCGTGTTCCAAGATTTTATGGAATTAAATATTTTTGACAGATACATAAGTAGTGTAATGCATAAAATGCATCAGTTATCAGAGCAAAGGATGATACTGTTAAGAACATAACTACCGCCACAGAACTGTCTCTCGGAAAAGTTCCCTATATTTGAGCAAGGTCTTCAGAGGGAGATATTTTCAAACAGGACTGTCATTTTCCATCATATGGAATAATATCAAGTGCTGAAATTTTGGCATTTGACATTTGAGTGTCTCAGTTTCTAGGTTTAGCAGAGCAGAGCCCCAGCTAATAAGCTGCTTGCACCTGGCCTGCCTCCTCATGGAGTCCAGTCCGTCCCATAGGTGCATCAGCTCCTTGCCGTGCAAAAGCAGCTGCTGCAGATGGACGCAGCACAGCTCCACCAGAGCCAACAGCCACAGCACCACGGGCCACTCACGGCAAAACTGGCAATTGTCTGTCAACAACACTCCTAAAGGCAAGGCCACTAAAATTAAAGGAAAACTTTTAACAGCAAACAATTGTTAAACCCAGGCATGTTTAACACATCCTGGAAACACAACCTGCTCTTTGTGTTTGCCCTTTTGCTGTCTTTGTTCATCGTGTGCCTGCAAATATACACAGTAGGATGGGTTTATTTGTCTTTTTCTCAGTTATTAACCTCTCTCCCTCATAACAATCCTCTTTATCCACAATAGGTGTATTTTATTTCATGACTACGTATGATGTTTTTGCCATTTCTCTCTATGCACAATTCCTGGCTTATGCACTTCTCTGGCGAGTGAGCATACAAGGAATCTCTAAGGTTTCCAAAATTTAACACTACCTGTATGGCCAGCCAGAGACCTGCAGAATGGCGCAATGCCTAAATGCTAGCTATCAAGGGGTTTTATTATAGCCCTTCAGTTTTCAGTATTTCAGCAAGGTCCTTTATCAGTCATTGACTGTAATACAGAACAGATAACTGTTCAGCAGTCCTGCAAGAAATTGAGATTTCATTGATTTATTCGTAAGGCTACACACCAACATTAAACCAAGAAATTCAAGATGACCCTTTTCTACACATTACCACCCCCCTTCCAAATTACACAGATTAAGGCTTAACTCGGTAAGCCTGTTTTACCCAACCTGTGGCTTACTAGACACAGGGAGAACAACTGTCAAAATACTAAAAATAGCATAAATACACAAACATCATAATGCGGTTCCCACAGGTGGTAAATTATACACATCGTTGAGGACCATGTCCTACAGTGGGTCACTAAGTCATAACTTTTGTTACCATAATTTCTATTAAAATGATTGCAACTTAAAATGGTAACATTTTATCTAACAAAACAAAAAGTACAATTTTTATTACCCAGTGGTTAATGGTATGGCATATAAGAAAGTTTACCAGAAAGACAAAGTGATTCTCAGATAATGTTTTAAGCTTATAGGTACTTGATCAAGTACATTAAATGGATTTTTCCAGACACAGTGTGTCCTGTATGTGCGCACGAAACAGGAGGCCGCACTAATTCATTTTTCAAAGAGACCCTAAAAATAAAACTGAAGAAAGTATCAATGTAAAAAAAATAAAATACAGCTATCACAAAGTAACAATAGCCTTAAAAATAACTCTGTTCGTAAAATAGCTTCCATGGATGTTGTTATTCTTACCTTAGGCTGCTATGTTGCGTAAATCTCCATCACAATGACAATTAATGGGAGAAGGGCAAATATTATGAACAGCAGTTTGACAGTAAAACTTCCCTGTCAGATTAATCCTGGCTGAAGTATGTTGTACAAAGCATCGATCTGTGCTGAAATTCTGTCACCAAACAAACATAGCAAGTGAGGAAACACTTTCTGGGTTTGGAAAAAGACTCCTCAATGAAGACGGTAAGAAAAACGTGAGCCATTCAAGCCACGTGAGGTGAGAGAATAAAGAAGGGCCTTTGTTCATCAACAGTTAATAAAAGAGAATGAAGCAGTTGATATGGCAGAAAAGCTTACACATATGTCTACAGGAACGTGTGGATAGACAAGGGTGAAGAAAGATGTAACAATACACAGATTTTTAACAAATCAGTGTCAATATTTTTGTAATACACTTTAATATAATTGGAACACTATGGTTAGAGAGTGTCTCCTTAGCATTGTAGTTGAAACTACCAAACCCTGCTGCTAAGTTACTTTCAAATAATGGTTGCCATCACCTTATTCCTACCAACAGGCTCATAAGATTTTTTGCACTTACCTTCTGTATTGCAAATAAAATTTATTTTTCATTTTTTGTATTACTGGGACACTGAAGAATTTTATTACCCGCTCATTTTGCACAGGTCATTCAAAACTATGTATCAGCAGTTGTCTAACTTCTGAAAGCGTGTGCCCTTCTTTCCTCTCCCTGCACCATACCAAGGTATTTTCAAAGCATGGAGCGGAAAGCCAGAAGCAGAGGGGATTCCTACTGACCTCTGCACGTGGGGGTGAGCTGTTAATGCTACAGTCCTTCCCACCCACAGGGACCAACCGAGCTGGGAAGTCCCCAGCCCAGACAGGCACAGAGGGAAGACGCTGGCAGGTGTCACCTGCACCCAACATCCCCAGCCATGGCCTCCTTGTGCAGCTGGTATAAACTTCTGAAGCTGCTTCTGGTGCCCCTTCCTTCTCCCCCTTCCCTCCAGCTGCATTTTCTGCTGTCTCTCCCATGAGCATAACCATTATTTACCTCTTTGTGAATCTGTGAAAAATGAAAGACACACAAATCCCACAACTCTTTCCACATTTGAAACAAACAGGTTTTATCACCTTCATTCATAACATATTTCTTATCTTGCCAACACATGGGCCCATCCAAATTCCAAATAGCAAGAAAAGGAATTTTCCAAAGGGGAAAGTCAATATTTGCACTAGCAGTCCAGTGTATCCTTATGATAATCATCCAACTCTCATTTGTATATGAATAAATTATAACTGATTAAATAGGCAAGCAACAATAATAATGTGCTGGCAGACCAAAACAAAGTTTTTACTGCTCTCACATACATATAATGCACTATACACCTGTACTTTTCATTCACCTTTCAACATCCTCACTTTGCTCTCTGGGCAGGGGAGCTACCGCCATGTGAAGCCTGTGAAAGACGGAGCATTTCCTTCTGCGTGTTTAGCGGCCACAACAGAATTCAAACCCCTCCACGTGGGAAGAGATCGCACTGTGGCTGTATTGGTCTGTAACATGCAAAGTCTACTTTCTAATTTCACAAAATTCTGACAGGAATGACATATTCAGCCCAATTGTGTTTTTCAAGCTTTTTTTACTGACAAAACTGGTACTTCTTTGATTACGAAACACAAATAATCTCAGTTCTGGCTGAACTCCAAGATATAAGCACTTTCTTCTGCTGTCTCAGCTATTCTCCTGATGTCAAAGACACATTAAAATAAATTTGAACCATATGGCTACCCGGCAGATTACAAGCACTCTTGCATCAATGAGGGCAAAGCAATTCATTGTCACCAGTGCAGAAATATCTCAGGCACATGAAAATTTCAAAAGGCTGGAAAAAACGCGTATGAAGCAGCCTTTTGGATTAAAGCTCTATCTGAGACCAGAGGAAATGCTGCTCTTCTTATACTCTGCTACCCATTTGTCTGCTTTTTACGTACTCTTCGTGCCATGTAAACCACTACGGCAAGAAGGATTAACACCATTCTCCACCTGCTCCATGACTTTCCCACGCAGTGTTTCATCTAGTTTAACACCACTGAACAGCAAAGCCTAATCCATCGTGGTAATCCGGGTCAGAACATCACTTACAAAAGCCAGTTCGCTCAGCAATCTTCACAGAAAACAAAAACCTGGGTAAAGGTCATATTCCAGAAATTGCTTCTAGCTGTCTCCTACCTCTCCTTCTACGCCACTGCTTCCCAAAAGACATTTTTCTAGGAGTCGCCATACGCTACATTTACAAAGTTTAAACCCTTAATAATGAAGCATTTTTTCTAGATGCTGGAAATCCACATTAAGAGGAAATGCTGTGACATACAATATACCCTCCTGAAGAAACACGTGGGCTCGAGGGCTGGGAAGTATTTTCTGAAATAAATTCAAACCTGGAAGTCTTGCAGGGAACTCCATACTCAGAAAGGAGTAAATTGCGTAGTGCAAATCCAACAGGACGGGGAAAACGCTGTGGAACAGCAACACCTACCCTAACAGTGTTTCACTGCTCCATCCTTCTGGTACTTTCCTCTCGACTAAGGCCAAAGCTAAATTCACCTCACAGGAGGGGCTCGATGGGAATGCTTGCCTATTGCTATATTTATGTCACATTTGAACAGGTTTTTGAAAAATACTAGCTCACAGACAAGTTTGACAGGAATAGAAGAGGTTTTTCATTCGTACTTTAGTGAAACATTTTAACTCACTGTCAGAATTGTCTCTAAAATCTCACAGAAATGTTAAATTCTTGGGATGTATGCGAAAAGCTGGAATTTTACTCCTAAAATTTCAGTGAAAACTTTCAGTTTACTTCCTCAGCACCCTCCATCTCCCGAACACTTTGCTGTGACATTCACCATACCAGCCCAGTTTCTCCATTCTGCAAATATAATCAGCCTGTGGGGAGAAGTGGAGAGGCTCAACTGCTCTCTGCCTCACCATTTACTCGCAAGGCAGCTGCTGTTTCGTAGATTATTATTTCTGACCTTGGCCCCGGCTTTGAGCAGCATGAGGAGGAAAGCACCTACCACGGATCCTTGCAGGAACACCAATGTTAACACCTGTATTTGCTGAACTCTCCTAAGACACTGCTGGCAATCCTTTGTCCCATCTTATGGGTGACTTCTAGGAACAGCCATTTGATACAAACACAAATACCCATTTAGCTGTCCGTGACTTTGCATGTGCAAACATATTTTGCATCTCTCTCATGAACATCTTCCAAAAAAAAATTGTTTGTATGTTATCTAAGCCAAAAAAAACCATCTTGGAAAGCAAAAACTGTCCCTCTGTATAGTGTATGAAATGCACTAATTTATAGGAGAAACGTCAAAAATAGAGAAATAGAATTAGTTGCACAAATCCTTCTAAAAACCAGTGGGAGTCTGACTCCTACCCCCTCTCTACGTTTTTTAAAAACTCCCTCTACAGTAGTTGTTATTCCAGATGAAAGACAGCAGGCAAGATCCTGTCATGGCATACCCTGCCCTTGTCATTCTGTACGAGTATTTAAGCAAAGACATTGCAATACATTTCACTGAATTTCTTTGCTTTCCTTGTTTTTTACTGCCCAGATGAGCCGATGCATTTTAAAGTCAAAACCGAGAATCTCTCAATCTGTCTGCATTTCATAATGTGAGTTAACAAATAACAACAAGAATCTATTTCTCATTAGCAAAGAAATTCCAAGCCTGGTCACAGGCAATATAAATAATGGCAAGATGCTATGAAAAAAGAATGCCTGCATTTAGCTACACTTTCTAAGTGTTTTCCCCTAACAAGCCAGCATCACCACTTTAACTCATTCAGATTTCTGTCATTAACCAGCAATTAAACATCCAGCTTAAGCTCAAAGTTCAGGTAATGCCTTGTGCTACTGACCTCGCACCAAGTAAGAGTTTCTCCTTCACAGAAAGATAATTTAAGAGAAGCTAGACCTTCCTAAGGATTTCAAAAGATTCAATACCTTCTTCCAAGTTCTGCATGGCCACACAGATGAGGCAATCCCAACATGTTAGCGACGCCAGAATATTCAAATCCGTACTTCTAAGGACCTATGGAACGGAGTGCATTGGGGATGTATTTTCAAATTCCCTGGGTTTTAACAGTAAAATTGAAAGATGGCGAGACCATTCCGAGGTCGAAGGGTTTTTCTCAGAAGCCTTACTGACTAGCCACATTCATAATGACCATAAGGTATCCCCTACTCTCAAAGACAGTACCCTAATTAGAATGACAGGACCTAGGATTATGGCTGGCTGCCCGATCACCTTGCTAATGACAGTGATAACGTTAATGGCAAGATACAGGTAACTGATGGAGGATATCAAGTAGACTGTGTGATGGTTCTGCCTCCTG
Organism: Chionis minor; assembly: GCA_013398295.1. Taxonomy (NCBI): domain Eukaryota; kingdom Metazoa; phylum Chordata; class Aves; order Charadriiformes; family Chionidae; genus Chionis; species Chionis minor. Next base: position 399,173 of record VZSF01003342.1, on the reverse strand, counting down.
TTGATCACTTTGTCAGATGAGCTGGTGCTGGAGGTTTCGCCTGCCGCTGCAGGTGAAGAAGAGAAGCCGCTGCAATACAGGCCAAAGTTTGAAATCGAAATGGCAGAGGAAAGCAGCAGCTCCTCAAAGTATGTTTCTTAAGACATGCGTCTGTGATTCATGTGGTACGGTTTTCCCAGCACCAAGGTGCAAAAACCAGGACTTGATGACGTCTTCCCAGGACTTTCAATTGCATGCAATTCTGCAACTTAAATTTGGATATTTTTCTTTGTCAGAAAAATAGATCAAGTATTTAGGGGCAGGTACCTCCACAAGGCAGGAAGAATCCCCCACACCTGAGCTGAAGTGTGGAACCCAGCGTCCCTCAGCACACACAATTGCAGGATCTGGCAGGCCGTTGTACTGACATCCTGAACGGCAGTTCCAAAGACAACGTGCTGTGGAGATGATGAAACATGGCAGCGGGGTGCCCTAGCTCAACAGGGCAATTTAAAGGAGATGAAATGGCATTCAGTGTGCTCCCGCCCTGTATTCCATGTATCTCTAAGGAAAAAGGGAAAAAATATTCTCCACCCTGACTGATACCATATATGCATGCCTGGACTGCTACTTGAAGATGCATCCCCCCCTTCTGATATGGAGGAGAGGCTGTGGAATGGGACAGGTACATGGACTGGCTAGTAATATGCTCTGGCATCCATTAAGGTAAGTCTGCCCTGTGTCTAACAGCCTGCTGAATCAAACTGAACTGACTGCACCTGGGCCGAGGCAATCCCAAGCACAAGTACAGGCTGGGCAGAGAACGGGCTGAGAGCAGCCCTGAGGAGAAGGACTTGGATGAGAAGCTCAACATGACCCAACAGTGTGCGCTTGCAGCCCACAAAGCCAACCTCAAACAGGCTGCACCAAAAGCAGCGTGATCAGCAGGTTGAGGGAGGTGATTCTGCCCCTCTACTCTGCTCTTGTGAGACCCCACCTGGAGTACTGAGTCCAGCTGTGGAGCCCTCAGCACAAGAAGGACATGGACTTGTTGGAGCGAGGCCAGAGGAGGGCCACAAATATGATCCGAGGGCTGGAGCACCTCTGCTATGAGGACAGGCCAAGAGAGTTGGGGTTGTCCAGCCTGGAGAAGAGAAGGCTCCAGGGAGACTTTATAGCAGCCTTCCAGTATCTGAAAGGGGCCTACAAGAAAGCTGGAGAGGGACTTTTTACAAGGGCATGAAGTGACAGGACGAGGGGTAATGGCTTCAAACTGGAAGAGGGGAGATTTAGATGAGATCTCAGGAAGAAATTTTTCACTATAAGGGTGGCGAGGCACTGGAACGGGTTGCCCAGGGAAGTTGTGGAGGCCCCATCCCTGGAAGTGTTCAAGGCCAGGCTGGATGGGGCTTTGAGCAACCTGGTGTATTCCAAAGTGTCCCTGCTCATGGCAGCGGGGTTGGAACTGGATGATCTTTAAGGTCCCTTCCCACCCTAAACCATTCTATGATGACTGAGAAAAGTAAGTAAAAAAGATGGTAGGGATTGTATCTGCCAGTGGTAATGAAGGCACTCCATCTCCATTTGCCAAGAGATTTAAAAATGTGAAAATGTATATACACACATACCTGACCAAGGAAACACTACATTTATTTTGTTTCTGGTTATGAACCTGGTAACAGCTGTCTATGTTTTATGGACTATAATTTAATTTCTTGACTCAGAAAAAGATCCTTGTAACTCAGACTTGGGATTTCTTGTTGTTGCTGTCTTGATTTATTTAAATGCATATATTGTTAAACTCTGTATTTATATCCCTGTGTAGTAGTCACAATGGGTAGCACTTTGGGACATTTCAGTCATGTATTTTCTGCCATCACACTACGGGATTAATTGTTGAGATCAAAGCTATCTTCTGGTGGTTCTGCCCCACCTGAATGATCCACAGCAGCTGTGGCCCTCACGTAGCTGGCAGGTTAAACTGACCTTAAGGGTGATGGAGCAGGATATCGGAAAGGTTCTTCTTTATCTGACCCAATATGTATTGTTTCAAGGGTTATGTAAATACTGAGATGCATCAGCTATTCTAGACAGATTTACACGCAAACTGCCTGCCTGCTGAAGCACTGAAAGAGTTGTAGCTACATGTGATTAAAAAATTATCTCTTTGTCAGGTCTGTTAGAAAGGAAAATAAGACTTAGGGGACCAAGTTAGGCTTTTTTTAAAAGCTCAGTCAAAGAATTAACATATAGACCTTGGTGTTGACTACAGGTCACCCACAACCTGCACGTTTCCAGTCAGTAAAAGAGAGTTTATACTGAATCTCAGCTCTCCTTATATGAAAATGGACCGTAAGGAAGACAGTACGTGGGATCTGACAGCGTCTCACAAAATAGAGAAGAAAATGGTACAAAGTGTCGGGAAATGGCTTAGAAAGATAACCTCCATCAAGGAGGTACTCAGGCCTGTACCAGAAACAAGGAATCTGGCCAGCCTTTCTTCTGCACTGGCTCTTTTCAATCTGTTTACTGAAAAAGTTTCACAGAACTCTTCCTTGCCATACGCCCTTAAAGTACAGATTTGAATACTCAATATAGAAAAGCTCTTACATTTTGGAAGATGAATGTGTTTAAAGAATTAACAAAACACCTTTCAGTGTACACTGTTAACAGTTTCATTGTTGTACAGCACATCTGCATGTAGTTTTCAAGTAAGCATCACTCAGCAGCTCTGTAAGACACCTGTATTCATGAGATATGAACATGGATAATTTCCACATATTCTGCTTTGACAAGACAGGGCCAAGTACCTCAGTAGGATCAGTTAATTTTTTTATAATTTCCTAGAACTCAAACTAAGCTTTTCCAAATAACATTTAAAAAAAATCTAAATGTTAAAAAAATAACCTAAGTACACAGAAAAGTGCTCCTGCCTTGAAGAGCATCCAACATCACACACACAACCGATGTCAACCAATAAAAACCAAAATGAAAACGAATCCTGTGTGCATAAAAATTTCACCAATTGTCCAATTAAAACATTCTTTCCAGAATCACAGTACATGAAGACTCAAGAAATTGTGAGAATAAACCAAAATAAATTCCAATCTCAACTAAAATATCATTTTTCTACAGGTAGTCACTTATCAAGTTAAAAACACTTTTCAGCATTTGTCAAGTATCTTTACTCCTTTGCATTTAATTTAAACATAAACACGATTAATTTTTATTGCAAACACAAATTAACTTCTACTATCATACATCATCACTAAGACTGACATTTTTAGAGCAGAGTTGCTCTTCTATACAGCAGATGTGCCTAAGGCTAGCCAAGGGATTTTTCTAATACTGCTCAACTGGTAGATGTTGATTGTGTAAACATGTAACTAACTGACACGCTTTAATATTAAGAAAGCAGAAGAAGGTGCAAAATCTCACTTGCAGCATTTTAACAATAAATTAACAAAATCTGACTTTCTCATCAGGTGCAACTCGAGTGTCCTTGGTAAAGTTTCAAAATAATGAGGCACACTGCAAGAGTCTGGACGCAAATAATTAGGTGGGGATAAAACCACCCTTCCAGTCTATGCTTCATCTGAGCATCAACATCCTCCACTTTCTTATCAACAAAAAATTATCACCTTTATCAAGATCCTGCAAGTACGCTGCGTCCCAGCAAGTGCAAAGCAGAGTATTAGACACTGAAAGATGCCGTGTTCCTGTGGCATAGAAACCAGTCTCCAAAACTCCTGATGACCTTGGGATTTGCCTATTCAAATGCAGCACCAAGGCCACCTGCTCATTTACTTTCTTTCCAAACCAGCCTTATATAATACTGCAATTGCTGCATCTATATTAAAGACAATACTTTTTAAAATGTAGTATCAATGCGCGTGCAAACAATCTACTCTATTTCCGTACCACCAACTGATATGTATGTATTTAAAAAAAAGTAGTATGTACAATTTCTATATATGTGTGTGAGTTGTGCACACATATAAACATTTATTACTCTGGCTACAAATATCTCAGTTATACAGATCATTAATCATAACACTGAAATGCTATCGCTTCCCTTACAGATTTCATTCAAAAAATAAGTTATTTATTGTCAACTACAATCAAAGCTTATTGTTATGTGCATGTATTACAACTTCCAAGTCCCTCTTCTCAGTTATGAGCCTTCTTTGTATCATCTCTGTATTCACAAGAAAATCACCTTCTCCTATGAGGGTGGCAATGACTGTTTGATGTAAAAGGCCTGCTTTCAGTCTATAATGAATAATCAGCTAAGTCCTTAAACAGATGCAAAAGTTGAAAGATTAGCCTGCAGATAATATTGTCACCAAACTATTTTTTAATACTACCAAAGAGATTTACTGTGTCACTTACTCCTTTGTAGCATTTCAATAAAATAGGTGCCCCACTAGTACTGCATCTTAAATATAACATACCACATCGAGATTGTTTCATGCAAAGACATCTGAAAAGTTGTGTAAGCCTTTGCACAGGAGTGTGCCAGACCAGAGCAAAGAGGATTCAGACCCTCACATCCAAACCCGAGCTCAAACTGCACAGCAGCATTTGGGAGACGAATCAGTTATAAGAACATTCCTATCACATGCTACAAACGATATTTCTAGGCACAACCTAAACCACAGAGTTACAAGGATCCCATCGTGTGCGGGCAGTGATGAGGAGCCCCACCTCCTCCTTGGCCCACAGCTGTAAGGCCCAAACAGCCTTACAGCCACTAACACCAGTGGGGAGATCTGAATGCAACAGAGATGGAGGAGGCAAACCCCTGCTTTTTAGAACATGCAGTTGACTATTAAAACAGTATAACCATGTAAAACAAGTATCATAAAATCAAATATAAACTGTAAATTCATTCTTCCCAGATATATATGCTGTATTTATAGCTTTGCCAACTTAAAACCAAGTTCTTATTTTTACACAAAACCATTGCCAAGAACAGAGATACCCACCCCTATGTGAAGAATAGAAACTATTGCAATAATGTGTCCTATACACAATGTTCCTCAATTCCAAACAAAAGAAAGCTTATTATTTTCTTTGGAGAACTCTCACCAATACAATGCTGCAGATAGCTGATAGCTGCACTACACTTACCTATGGAAAATAAACAAACTTAGCTAAAGCACCTTCCCCACAGTACCTTTTTGAAATACCTTAAGCACAACTCCCAGCACTAACTACAAACAGCTACATAATTCACACAGGAAATAGGTAGGGACTTCCAAGCCACTTCAAATTTTTACAATGACAAATAGTTTTATATAGTTTGCTAAGTCATTATGAGCAAGTCGCGACCTGAGCACCACAGAGAGTCCGTTTTATCATCTGTTATATTTAAAATCATCATGTTTATCTAACCATAAAATTTACTTTATCTTGAGGAACAGGAAGAATTCTTTAGATATACCACTTTAGTACTTACGGGTAAAATGATTAGAAGTGGACGGATTGACACTATCACCACTGTCAGCACTTTCACTGCTAGAAATGTCATCATCTGATTCCCGCACAGAGGAACAAGGTGAGGAGCCATCAACTTCTTCAAACTTCCTCTTTAAAATTCCACTCATCGCTGCAATGCTGTCACATGCACCTGTAACAGGAACAGAGGCAATGAGCCACTGAAACATCCAACTGCAAAACCCGTAGTTGTGATCTCCAGTGTAATTTTTACTCAGAAGTACCAATAAGTTGCCACTTCTGGACTTGAATAACCATTTAGTGTGAAATTAGATATAATTATTTAGGAAACAGTGAAGCCGTAGGAAAGGAAAAAACCCTCAAAAGTCATACTCTAACTTGACATGTATGGAGATGGTTATTTTGCTATAATAATGTGTACCAGATTGCTCTCAGGGAGTATTTTCCCATTTTGACGGCAATAGCATCCCTGCTTTCTAGGTTAAGTTGTGAAATTTCAAACAAGGAAAAAATGGGAGTTTCTTTTCAAACGCCCTCACTTGGTCCCTCGCTTGGCTGCCACAGGAGGAAGAAATGCTCACAGTAAGGGATGAAATTAAGTAAGAAGAAATCGTTCTGAACACTACAGTTCCCATTGCCAAATATATGTGATCTAATTACTGTCAATGTCCCCGCTGTAAGAAATCCATCTGATAACTCCAATATTACAGATACATAAAAGACAATGAAGTCACAAAGACTGTATAACAATTTAGTGCTCAATAAATGCCTGGAATGCAGAACTTCCCCACTCCAGTCAGAGACACCAATTGCCTCCAAAACTCTCTGCTTCCCACATTAAGAAATGAGATGCCTAATACACTCCTGAGGTTGAATAGAAGATTATAAAGCAAAGTATTCATGCAGAAATTTAGCAGTGGAGCTAGAAATACTGAATTGCACATAATTAAGGAAAAAGCATACCCTTAACCAACTGAGGAGAGATCAAGGACAGCTGGAGCTTGCTCAGAGGACACACAGCTGCCACCGCACCACCCACAGCACTGCAGAGGCAAGCAGCGCTGATAATTAACCAGGCAAAAAGTTTGTCTAGGATTGATGCCGTGCTGGACTCACCGAGTAGGACACACAACCTAGCACTACAGGCTTGCCGTAAGGTTCTGCCAAATCCCACTGAAAGCAAGGGGAGAAAAAAAAAATCCATTCCTCGCTGAAACAGAACTTTTTACATCCCTGCAGCTACCTTTAATTCTGAGCCAGCTGCATTCTGCTCCATCCAGGAAGCTGGACTAGCTAACCTCCAGAGCCCCCTTCCAACCAACATTTCTATGGTTATACGTTTTTAAAAAAATAAATCTGTCAGGAAGCTAACATATGTTGGCCTAAATGACTACTAGTAAGTGAGACAAGGTTAAGGCAGAATCTCCAGTACTGGCCATACTGCTTAACAATTAGCACATTTCAGAGTTTTGGCCCAGGTCACCTCACGCTCCCCAGGAGAACGCAGGATGAAGCAGGTGCCAGAACCATTCCCAGCAGGCAGGCTGGATGAGGGCATCTGGGTTTTGGCAGAGAGCTGACAGCTTAGTCACCGTGCACAAGAATCATACCCTGCCACTTGGCAGCAGAAGCCAGAGAACTGTCCTTAGCCTGCACGTTTTTTATCTTTTTAATTAATATAAAGGTAGTCTCAGTGATGTAGCTGCTATGTTCTGATCCTCTAAGTACAGCACTTCAGTAGATCCTCTGGTACCTTTGCTCACACCTGGTCTAGTACTAAGTAGCTTCAATGTCTGCTATGCATCCTATAGCTCTCTTCAAGCCCAAACACCAGTTTCCTTCCTGGAAAAAACAAGGCGTGAAGAGGTTTGCAACCAAATTTTGGCCTCATATGAAGCTAGAACAGGGTTAATGGTGGGTATACGAAGCTGAGAGCTACAAAAGAAAAAAGATTTTATTTTTTTTTTAAATTGATGGGTTCACCAGGTTACAGTGTCTAGGCCTAATTCAAAAATCACTATTCAGCAAACACTGAAGTCTATCTAAAGGAAATTCTGGGACTGAGGTGGCAAAGAACATCATGGTTTTATCCCATTGCAACACAAAGTTAGTTCTAATTACTTGTTTTGCTTTGCTGACAAAGCATTTTACATTGTCAGCCAGCTGCTAAGCACAGCAGGAAAGAGTTATAGGCAGGTTTAAACTTGCCTTTATAAGTCAAAACTAGAAATTACAGATACATTATACAACTTTTTTATGATATTATTTAATTACAAAGACTACAGCAGAAGTTTTATAATAAGGGAGTTCATTAACCTCTTAGGAAGCACAAGCTCCGAGAAGCACATACATGATTGCACCAAGTTTAATATCCTGTCCCCAGCAGTAGTCAGTATTTAACGCTTCAGCGGAAAGCAATGGGATGAGAAATCCAGCCACAACCGCTGCAGATACATGGCTCTGCCTCCTCATCCTTGCAGTCAATTTCCCCCAAGCATAAGGCTGAAACGTTGCTCTACGACAGCGCACAGCCTCTTGTAAATTCATTTGTCTTACTCTCCTGAGGCAACAAGTTTTGTATTAGTTTACTGGGGGGAAAAAGCCCACAACAAAAGACATCTCCTGAAACTATAGCCACAGACCCTTCAAAGCCGCAGCAGTTTCAATCTTCGGGATATTTTGGACAGTAAAGCACAGCAGAAGCACGCCAGTGTCTAGCAGCATGCTGCCCTAGATAGACCTCCACACATCCAGGCACTCCCAGCAAAGTGGAAATAGCTGAAGAGAAGTCACTGAGGTCTTCTTGCTGTTTTACAGCGATACTTCTGTTTCAACCCCCAATAGCGATTATATTACAAGGGAGGCGCAGTGCATCTGCTGATCCTGTGCAGAATTAGGAAATGCCTGGATACTTGGGGGGGTGTGCAGGGAAGGAATGGCGATGGAGACGCAAATGGAACTGCAGCATCGAGTTACTCATCCCAAAGCTGAGCAGTCTGACTGCTGCAGTTGCCGGAAAGCAGCCGGCGCGTTACTGCCTGTGCTCTCCATCTCGCAGCTGTGCAGCCCTTAGCAGCCTGCCTCTGGGGAAGTCCCCAAAGCAGCACGGCCTCTTGCTGACACTATTCCACCTCTAACGTGGTAACTAAAGTGCTCATCAGCCAGAAGAAGGACGAAAAAGCGGGCAAAAAACTGTGCAGGTATGAAAACACGTGTGCATTCAGTCACTGTTTGAACAGATTCTTCCCAATTCTGAGTTAATGATTCCCAGAACAAGACGTGGATTCCCACCAGAAGGTATCCAACTCTTGACAGTAACGTACAAGGAGGACTGGTCCCTGATAGTCATCTTGAGTCTGCTCTGGGAACCGCTGCCAGATTCCCTAGGCCCAGAGAACAAGAGCAGGGGGCGTGATGCGCAGTCTCCACAGGTACACATGGCCACGCAACACACCGGTCCACCAGGCCACCACCAGTCGCAGCTACATCTGCTCAGTCGACTCCCTGCCAGGGCACAGGGGCATACAAATGGTTGGTTACTGCCCCCTGACTGAGAAACAGCTGCTTTCAACTGAGAAATCACTGACTTTTAAATGATTCCAATGCCCTTGTCTTTGACCTGTCCTCAGGTCAAAACCCCTTCTCCTAGAAGGCTCTGCCCATCTGCCACCAAACTGTCTTCTTCCAAGGCACATGAGGTTTTCAGGGTCTCACTTTCTCACGCACCCAGAAGATTTGAGATGCCTGCATAACTTCATGTCCAGGTCTCCCTGGGAGCCTGAAACTTGGTGTTCTTCCAAGAAAGGTGTCTAAGAACAAAAGGAAAACGGAATATGAGTGCCGAGCACGTTGAGAAGGAAAAGGGACGGAAAGTTTGGGCCAGGCCCAAATCCATGAGTGATTGCTGATGTACCTGAAAGGCTGGTAAATACAGCACAGCGCTTGGCACACTACCTGTGCGCACTCTCTCTGGACTATGAATCTTGGCATTGTTTTCCACACAGTGAAACGGTCTCCGCCTAAGCAGAGGACTCGGGCGCTCTCTGCTAAGCTGGAGCTTAGAGGCAGCAATTACTGAATGACAGATTCAGCTCTCCAGCATCCCGGTGAATTCCTTAGCTGTTAAACTGCTGCGTAAATTACAGGAAACCCATTCAGCAGCAGATCTTTACAAGAAAGGTGTTTTACGAGGAAGAGTGACCCATGCTCTGTTCTTGAAAGGGAAGGTTTATGTGCCTGCCTGCCTTCAGGAGCGGGCAGCAGACTGACTGCGGAGCACAGGGAGCTGGGATAGCAAACAGCTGAGCTGTGGTTCCACGCTGAAGGGTAACCACCCGCACGCTGGGCACTGAAACATTTAACTCTCAAGCATCTCTAACTGCCTTGCTTCTTTTTTCATTAAGGGGACATGACTTAGGCGTTAATCCTGCAACCTTACTCAGTTGTAGAACACCTGCAGTCCTCAATGAGCACAGACTATTCTTACTACTTTTTTTATTAAAAAAAAAAAAGTTCAGCTCAAAGGGAGTCGTTGGAAGAACAGGGTATTTTACAGCCATCTCGACGCTGCTAGGGAACACACGCTCCTCCCTACAGTATGTTACTGGACCTCCGCATCAGTGAACGAGCTCTGCTGGCACTGTAATTGTGCCTTGTTTTCAAATACAATGGGATTCTGATCAATCCTAAAACGCTTTAAAGGAAATGTCTGAAAAACAAAGCAGCTGTATTAAATAATACGACCTCTGGGGGAACGATAGCTTGACCTGTTCATTTTCAAAATTCTTTTTCTGAACATTGATCCCTCTCCCCTGCAATAAAAGACAATTAGATTCCTTTAATTTATCTCATGGCCACCTTAAAATCAACTCGGCTCTCTTAACACACTTAATTATATCTTTAAAACATTAAGTTTGCATATCATCGCTAAAATAGTATCAAGATTACAATTTAAATATTTAGACAGAACTTCCCAATGAAGAAATATACCTTATACTACCCCAGGCTTGGTAGCTTTCTCTTTAACTGAGAAAGCATTAACACTTGGAATTAGAGTGACACAGTATTTAGTTGTAGCCTACACGCTTTCTTTCAAAAATATTTCCAGCCATTATGACTTCAAAAACAGAGGAAGTGAAGTGTAAGTGTCAACAATGAGACTGCCAAGGGGATGGTCAAAAGAAATGGCTACAGCAATTTAAATGGCTAAATAAATATAGGCTAAAAGTCAAGTCAAGGGTAAAGATATAAATTCATACTGCCTCTGGCAGGAATCAATTATGCTGGCTATTCTGACCTCTAAACATGTTCTTCTGGTAAGGGGAACATGAAGAGCTTGCTCTTATTCTCTCACTTTTTGCCCATTTTCTCTCATCTCATTTGTAAGTTTCATATATACCTTCATGTATGTTTAAACTTTGCAAAAATATTTAAAAAGTGAAAAAGAGAAAAACTGTTTTATCTGTGTTAAAAATAATAATAATTAAAATAAATCTTGCAACTACAGTGGCTGAAAAGCACTCTCACTCCTGAGAACTTTAAGGAAAAGACTTGAAGTTTTTAGTGGAGACAGCTCTCAAATGTCAAAGATGTTCCTGAACACTTGAAAATTTCCCTAAATTAGTTAGGTTTTGGGAATGACAATAAGAACTGAGTAAGAGCAAAACGGAAGAGGTAAAACTGGAGAGAGAAAAATTGAAGGCTGAAGGAGAAGGTTATAAAAAACCTCCTTTCTTACAGAAGTTGGACTCTGATCCAAAACCAGTGAGTTTCAAGTTTCCTTCACTGCTTAAGAGAAATATAAATGAAACAGCAAAGCCATGTACTGTCATGATCACTGGGGGCCATTTACAAAGGAGAAGGTAAACAAAGCAGATACAAAAAAAGATGGGTGTCCTTGAAGTCAAGTGTTATCATGCAGCAGGTATTCCTCTGTGCTACGCATCCCAGCATATAGCCGAGGATTTGCAATAGCCAAGCCAGCACAATCAGCAGAAGCAGCTTGGTTGAACTAATACAGCCAGCTTCTCAGCAGAACTAGTTTGTGAAGCAGAAAGCTGCCCTAAAACAGTTAAAACATTTGCAGTACTCTTGTGAAATGTATTCTTACCTTCAACAGCCAACTCTGAAGTGTAAATATACATTGTTTTGGATATCAAAATAAATAAAAACGACCCAGTAACGGGTCATATGATTGCAAAAATGATGCTATGTGCCAATTATTCGTTGCTTTGTTCTTCAAATTTTGTTGCTCTACTAACAGAGGTTTTCTTTTGTCACACCCTGGTTAAATTGAATTATGTATATATGTTTAATGTAGATGTTTAATATGCCTTTACAAATATTGTTAATAAGAATTCATCGCATAGGCAGCATGAAAAAAATGGTCTTAGCTTATTATGCACCAAATCCTGAGATATTAAAGAACTGTCTGTGCACAGCCAGCAGCCATTTGCGTTTTAGTATTGCTGCAGCGTTATACAACAGCCATGCTCAGCACGTTCCCTAATGGAGACTGTTTCAACTTTCCTCTCCTTAATTCAGCGTTCAAATTCCAGCTTGGCGGATGACTTTGTCCAACCCAATGCTTTTGTCTTAACACATCCACCCAAGAAAAGGCACAGGTGCAGGAATACTTTCTCCTATGCCTATGCAAGCACTGACACAAATCTGGGAGTTCCAGGAGCCTCCAGATTTTCAGTGAGGGAGAACACGGAAACTGGTGTGGAGCCCCTGATACTACAATGGTCAGATCATGTTCTGCTAACTTCAATAACAAGTCACTTAAAGCTTGCAGTACGAGCTTGGCTCTTTGCATCTCACAACTCACAAGCAACCAATCAAAAGATTTGGGGTTGATGGGCTTTTTACTCTTTGCTTTTCCTTTTCTCTTTTTTAAAAACACCAAAACCATAAAAATCTCCCATAACATCTTGTTTTTATCTTTGTAACAAATGTTAAAATTAGAAAGAACATCACTAACCCAATTCTCTACTATCCTCACAGGGCTGTACCCATTTTTAAGACACCAAATAAATATTTGGCACAGCTATTAGTAGCAACGTGGTGACAGATTGGCATCTCTGGTAGCCCAAAACACTTCTTGAAGAGGTTACTCTGTAGCTTTTTTCAACTGGGAAGGTGAAAGGCAATAGCAGAAACTAAACAGCAGCTCAAAAATACCAGAAAGCCTATTACTTTCTTTAGCAGAAATATTTGAGGAAGAGTGTATGAAACAGACCCCTATAAAAAAACCGCTATTTTGTTCAGTAGGAGCCAACACTCAATTGCCGCCGATGAAATCAATATAGCTCCATAACATGAGAGTAAAACCATGACTTCATTCAAAGCTTGGCCTCAAATGAAGCCAAAATTAGTAAAAAGATGTTTAAGTGCATCTTTCTCCCTGGAGAATAGAGTCAATAAAACTATTCGCATTGGAAAATATAAATTATTAATATCTACTGGAAGGCTGTGATGTTTTGAAACTACTATCTTCAAAAATAGCTTTATGGCTATAACAATTCAAGCTTTCTACCTAAATCACGGACAATGCACAACCAACATATAGTGTTACAACCTGCAGGTTTAATGCATACCCAAAACAGTCCTACATAGGCACTCAGGCCCACAAAAAATGATACTTAAAAATACAAGGTATAAAATTAATATTTGTTTCTATTATTTGCATTTTGACTTTTCACTATACGTGGTTTACCTAATCAACTAAGATAACCAATACGCTTATTTAAAAAACCCTGAAGATTTTTAGCAATAATTATTTCAACAATAAACACTGATGGGGGAAAGCCACCAAAAAACCCCCCAAAATCTAACATGCACAACAGATTACAGGAAATAGTAAATTTATACAATACAACCACCGATAAGATTCCTCCTGCCCCTGACGCATAGGTAGAGTGTTGACAATTCACCTTCTCTTCTAACAACAGCACAAGGTAAAATAAGCTACTTGGTTATCAGCTAGAAAATACAAGTAGAATTTAATGTCAAGTTTACAAAAAAAAACATTCTGAGAAACAAACGGAAATTGATTATTTATAGATTTGTTTCTTCTGGATGGGACTACCCGATGCAGAGTAGGGGCCTGGTTCACTGTTGGTCTTCCCCAGGGTCACTGTGTTTATTCCTCTGTGTGGTTACTTTGATAATCAAGGATTTAGTCACTGCAATTTTTTTTTTCACTGCTGTGAACTAACAGCCTCTCTTTTCCATCTCACCACCCATTTGCGCAATACTTGACGAAGATCTACTACTTCTCCTTCAGGCTCAGCTGAGATGAGTTAATGGGTTTAAAAAAAACCCCTAGAAAATATGATAGACATATCGGACAATATGACAGGCATAGCAAAAGCATAACTGCATAAGCCTAATTTCCTTAAGAAATCAGTCAAAACCATGAGCTATACTAAGATTTCAAATTCCCAAATTTAGTGACCATAGCATCACAGAATGAGATGGTTGCATTTTATGAAGAGGGACAAAACACGCATTCTAAAATATTTTACTTTAAGCCAGTAGCTGTCTCAGTAATTTCAATAACCGGCAACCTCAAAAAGACAAGATTTTTTAAGTGCATCTTCAATTATAGTCAATTTTTCCAATAGTAACTTCATACTTCTGGCCAGCCAGAATTAGACATAGGTCCTTACTCACCTGCGCGCGTGTACCCTTGTATACTTGACACAAAGGCATACAAAGGAAGGGTATATGGCGTTACCACAGCATGAATGTCTAAAGCTACAGACCACAGGAAGCCTGAATACTCTATGATTCTGTGACCTAAAATTAGATCCCGATTTTGTTAACATGGAATGTTAGCTCTCTTCTCTTTTTTGTAATACTGAAGGAAATTTGGAGTTTGTGGTTGTAGTAACTTGGCATCATAATAAACATGTCTAAAAATCCCTTTCAGTTCACTTTATAATTCAAAGCTCCAAACTCTTCCAGAAGGCTGACAGAAGAGCTGCAGGTCTAATAACAAGCATGTACCCATCCAATTCCCAAGGCACTCTTGTCACCGAGACAGTGATGAATAGAAACTAAGCAGCTAGCCCATTCCCACAGCATTGCCTGACTTGTAAGCACCTTATGACCATTCAACAACATCTCAGCCAGAGGACTCTGCTGGGACAAAATTAATTATCTGCCTTATGCTCTCTTAAAAAGCACTGCTGTGAAGGTATGTGGCTTATATTTTTAATGCGAGTTTTGGGGTTTTTTACTTGATATATTTTATGATATTTTGCTTTATCAAATCTCTGATTATTCTGTCTTCTTCTGGGGAGCCGAGATGAAAAGGTTAATACTCTGCAATTTTCACTTTTCCATTTTATTGTTAAAAGGTGTTTGTTTAGAAATAAAAGTGGGTGAGGAGGGCATATGGATAAACAGTTGAGCGACTTAATTGAAAGCTACAAAGTTAAACCTCGAGCTACTCAGAGTGAACAGTTCAATAAAGATTCTGGTACTACAAAAGAAGGAAACAACGGCAGCCCCAAAAGCACTCCAAGACACCCCAGATTCATGGGGTTTCCCTCCANCCCCCCAATAAAATACTTGAATACAGAAATGTTTGCTTGAGAATAGCCTGCTCAGCTGTCAGTTCATGCTGGAAGTAAGGAGTCCTATCATTTGTTGTCCATGCTAAAAACAATTAATAAATACATTTTTCGGCTTTCCACATATTTTGTATACCTTTTCAGCCCCACACAAATGGCACTTACTAGAGACTGCTATCGCTTAAGAAGTACAACTGAAAACATCTGCAACCCAGCTTACTTTTCTTAATGTATTCATGGCACATTAAAAAGAGACTTGTTCAATTATAATGAAGAACAGATTTTAAGTCACTGAGAAATTGGTTATCAAATTCAGATCTCTAGTCCAAAAACCCCAACCTCCTCCTCCTGAAGCCCCCAGCCTGTTTCATCCTCCCAGAAACACCAGCCGGCTGCTCCTCAGGTGGGAGATGCCCATGGGTGCCGGAGGAGTGCTGTAGAGCACCCACAGGTGTCCCAGGGAGAAGGGTCAGAAGAAGCAGCCCTCTTCCCCCAGCCGCGACCCCCGCAGCGAGACGTCAGCCCCGGGGCTGCTCTGCCAGCCTGTCCTTCCGCAGCTCCCGCGGTCCGGCTCTTTCCTCACAGGGGGCTGCAGACCCCAGGCCAGCTTTGGACCAAGACACTGACACCGGAACAGCTGCAGCAGCGCAGAGCCCAGCACAGACCCATTTATCCTGATTTGCAGTACAGATGTAGAACAGGACTTAATTTATACGCGTGCGGAGAAATGATTTACCAGGATGAAATAAAGAAATGTAACACGACCCCAAATTGCTCTCGCTGCCCTTGAAGGGGCAGCATGCTAATGAAAGCTACAATTACCATGGAGGCTTATTTACTCTGCGGCCTTACCCTATATAACAGTACCACTTAATTGCATTTCCTCATCAAAATCCAGGGACTACACAGGATGGTGAAGCTACAATCAGTAAACGATGTTCTAGTTCCTGCCCACATCCCTCAGAAAGACTGATGAGGGTCAAGCTCGTACCACGTAGCCCATATTTCCTACTTCACACTAGATAATAAAACAAATATGCAAATCCCTGTTGCCTATGAAAGAGCAGGATACTAACCAGCCTCAAACTGAATCAGGCCATCAAGTTAAATATTTCATGAAATGATTTATGAAACAGTAACTAAAAGCCGTCTATCTTTTCATCAGAAAGCCTAAATGCAAGTGATTCAAATGCATGCTGATGCTATGTTTTAAAAAGCATCACTACTTATATTTTTGCATTTAAGCGTACAAAAACCTGAAAACCTCAGCAGCTCCTCTTCCTTTTATCTCTGATTTTGCCTTTAAACAATTTACATATTAAGCAGATTTTCCATCAAATTTTTATGGTGATACACATTTATGTTCCTTTTCCCATTTTCCCTACTTCATTATGGAAAAAAAAGATGCGAAGCAATGGATAACTTAAGCAGAGGTCCTAGAAATGAAAACTTTTTTGGAGGGTGGGGAATAATTCTAGAGGAAGGAGAGTTGTCAGAGAACAAGTCTGAAAGAGGAAAACACCCACAATTTTCCAGATTTTTTTTTTTTTTTTGGTTAGCAATGATTTACAACTCCAATTTATCACAAGTTTCATTAGAATATTGTATCAATATTTGTGGAGAGGTGGAGAAATTAACGCCATGCTATTTATCCCAGGGCTGTTTTAACCTAGTAAGTATTTTTTGGTTGTGTACATTTGTAGATGGATCTTATCTGTCTTTTATCTACATTCAATCCCTTTTTCAGGGTCAAAAAACCCTACAAAAAAGCAACAGTGATCAAAACTCACCAATAGGACTTCAAATGGCACCAGCATTTTAAAGATGTGATAGTGTACGGTGATGTTTTACTGAGGGAACAGCACATTTATAATCCAGTTTTTCTGAGCATCATAACTGATTCAAAGCAAGAACAAAGACAGATACTGACAGCCTACATGTAAATTTATCTTTCAGACAGTTTTACCAATCTTGCAACAGATTATACCTGCCTCGCTTCAGTCTGACCTTCCATCTGCTTGTTCAAGGGGAAAAAGTACCCTAAACGTCAAGATTCAGTTACTAGAAGTACCTTTTAAGATCAAGTAAGCGTTTTAGACAGCAGAATCACCTGTTGCTATTCCAGGGAAAATATTTAAGATCTGTAATGAATTTCCAAACATTTGCCATTATGTACCCTAAACCGTGACTTACATGTCTTCAATTAATGTTAAACTTAAACTTTATTATTCAACAGTTATATCTGTCTAAATCAACATGTTTTTCAACAGAAGTAAATTCCTCTTTCCAATTAAAAAAAAAAAAAAGAGAGAGACCCAAAATCTAAGATACACAATAAACACTGTGCGTGCTTAAACCAAAATGTTACATGTCAGACTTGGCTTCTCAAATCTAGAAGTAAATTAAGACTAGCAGAATTAACACTGAACTTCAGTAACACAGGAGATCAGAATCATGTCTTTGTCTCCAAAATGTCTGACGCGTGCAGAAAGATTTGGTTGTAGTTACGACGCTTAAAGGAGCTCAACATCCAGCATTCAAATTGCAGCACCAAGTGTTTCTATAAACCATAGCTTTGATGAAGTTCAGATGGGGAAAAAGGTGTATTTTAGAATTACCATAACTTGGCAACAACGCCAAACACCTGTTTGCTTCTGGAATTCTTTGAAAATTTTTTTTCTTTAAAGTTCTTTAAAGAACTTAATACTGGGAGCATTTCAGAACATGAAGTGCCTGATCCACAGGAAAAACACCTGGATTTTTGTTTCCTGCGTGCACACGCAGAAAAGGCGGGTGTATTTCGAAGTGGTGATTCCATTGCAACAGGGGGAATACTGTTCCATAGGGATGTTCCTATTGTTATTTTAGTGCACGCTGTTATCTACATACGTACTTACTGTAAGTACCTAACTGCCTCATGAAACTAAGCTTAAAATCCGCTGTATGCTTTTTAGACAAATACGGTCATTATACGATAACTGCATGACTATACGCTGCTTTATTTTCTCCACTTAAATTAGCGTAGAGCGACAAGTTCCGCGCGCCTCATCCAATCTGAGGGTAAACAGGGCAGGTGTTACTACCATTTGTACCAGCGTTCTCCGCTAAACAAACTGCCAGGTGCCTGCGAGAAGTGTGAGGCGACGCTGTAACGCACCCCTCCAGATCTATTGTCTAAACCACCAAGGAGCCTGTTCTCCAAGAGACACCAAGCTACAGCTGCGCTGGTTTTTTGGTTTCTTTACACAGAATTACTTGCTAGAGGTGAAATGTTTTAACGCGGCGATCGCAAAGCACCTTCACCCGGGTTTCAGTAACGCTCCCAGCCGGAAAACTCTGCACTCGGAAGGCACAGCGGGTTTCCGCATCTCAAGGCGCGGGGGCCCAGGAGCCCAGGCCGCCATGGCTTCGGGCGCCGGCCCGCACCGCTCCCCGCAGAGCCCCTCATGAGACCGAGGGAGGCCTGACCGAACCCCGCCGCTCCGCCGCCGAGGAACAACGCGACGCACAGGGATTTCCGCCGGGGCCCCGCGCTCCCGGCAGCCGCCGCCGCCGCACCTGGGGGCAGTGCCGGCCGGAGTG
>VZSF01003342.1:339759-380543 GCA_013398295.1 Chionis minor | reverse complement strand
GGGGGGGGGGGGGGGCGCCCGCCCCCTCATCTCCATGGGCCCGCCCCCGCCGCGGGGCATGCCGGGCACAGCCCGCCGGGACGGTCGCCCCCTTATACACCCACCCNAATTTTATTTTTTTTTAATTAAAGAAGCGACGGGCCTAATTTCTGTGCAGGGTGTTTCAGCCCAGCGCCGTGCGCGAGCACCGCGGCCAGACACAATGGACACGGGCTGGAGGCCGAGGCGACCGACCGCCCCCCCGCCCTGCGGCGGCCCCGGCCTCCACCACCCCTCACAAAATAAATGTACCTAGAAAGAACAGTTCTGAGGTGGAAGGCATCAGCTCACTCTGAAAACGACATCCCCTTCTCTACGTTTTATTTTTTTGTTTGTTTCTTTATTGCCCTAATCGCTTCTCTCAAGGGCTCGGTCTCCCTCCTGCTGAAATACTCCCCAAAAATCAACATCTGAGGCAGCACCAGCAGATCTAGTTCACGCTTTCCCAGTGCTGGAGAAGACACACAAACACTGCTATAAAGAGATTTATGGATTAAAACTTCTACATGGTTAATTTCTACGTGATGTGATATGACAGAGAAATTAAATGTCTACCCTCTGTAAGACAAACACGGGCCACAGCTTTGGGGGCAGTTTTCAAAAAATAAAATATTATGTATAATTAACCAAGAACTACTGCGAGAAATAAATACGTGCTTGAAAAAAACAGCATAGCTTGCATTAATATTGGAGTGAAATAAACACAGAGTTATATCATTCCTGCGTGTATACAATTGCATAAAAAAAATAACACAAAACACCACTTTCCAAATTAGCCAAGAAAAACGTGGAGGAAAAAAACCAAATGTAAGGCACGCTGTTAGATATGCTCCAATGCTATATTCTTTTTAGCCAAATACAGACACTACAAATTTCCGACTGGGAAAGAATTAGTCTCAAATACATAGCAGAATAATAGATTGTTGTTACTAAATATTTTATGATACTGGTAAACGATCCATCTAGCGTAAATTTAATTTTACTTGCTATCCAGTTTTTCCATGCACAATTGAAGTTTGAATTGCATAGGAATAATAGCAAAAATATTTTTGCAATGAATCTGATCACAGAACTTACACAATTTATTTAGCTTGGTATCACATTGATGTGCATCCTTCCAATCCCACCTTACAAAATGCAAAAAAAAAAAAAAAACACCAAACCAAAACCAACCCTGGCTTTACTAATAAGAAAATAGCAAAAGCCCCACTTACATTTAAAACACGGAAGTGTGTGAAGAATCTATAAAACAACTGACCTGTTCAAACTGTTGTTTTTCCAATCCATGCACTGTTTTTATTAATTGGGAACCAAACCAGATTGGTCATCATTTTATAACGTTTGACATATTCACTGTCTTCCTAGTTCCAGCAGAATCTTCTTAAATTTCCCAGCCCTGTGGTTTATTGCTGGTACCATATGCTTTATTGTTCAGCCACAAGAGCTTTGCTCTGCACAAAGCCTCATTACCTACTGCTTGCTGAGCAGCTTCAGGCTCGCTGAGGCTGCCTCTGTGATCACATGGGAGTTTTGTCTGAGAAAGCCCGGCATGCCGCTGATTTCACCAGCTATGGATATTTTTATCAGCTGAGGTCTACTATGAGGAAGGAATAACAGATTCTAAAGATTCCTCACCTCATTAAGACAGCAGTCGTTACGGAAATCCCCTCAACTTTTTTCTTTTTTTTTTTTTAATTATCATTATTATTATTACTCCCATTGTAACACAGGTTCAAGTAGAAATTCAAGAGAGTTGTTAAAAGTAATTTCTTCGTGCGGGGAGTGGCAAAAACTGTGCATTGTCTGCATTGCTCCACACACAGCGGACGCCAAAATTAATATTCTGAGGAGGTAATATTTTGCCAACACTTAATCTGCCAGTGTTTATCCTTTACGTAGAGGACGAGCTTCTGAATGAGAATTGTTCCTAAATAGCAGCCCCTCTATTTAAGTTTGCCTCATCAGTCAAGGGCATTATCCTGTAATCTTTGGTCATAAAATTAGTTTTGTTAGTTTCAGTGAGACTACTCAGGTGAATAAGAACTGGCCATTTGAGCAAGGATTAGTCTCAAATCCAAATGACAAATTATACAGTACAATGAAGTCTAATCTCTTCTTGATAATAGCTGGTCATGCTCAGGGTTCAGGTTTGGTTGCTTTGGTTTTTGTTTTTTGATTTTGGTGGGGTTTTTTGTTTGGGGTTTTTTTGGAGGGGGAGGCGTTTGTTTGCTTTGGGTTTCGTTGGGTTTTTTTAAACACAAAATTCTAAATTGAAATAACATTTGATATTGGTTTTACTGGATACTGGAATAAGTGAATATCTACATTCAAAATTACAAAAGCACTTACATAAAAAGATAAATAGTTAATGCCTTTGACACATTATCAGTACCAGGGATCCATTTTGGAGTATTTGGAGATAGCTTAACTCCTACTGCAGTGTGAATTCCCAGAATATTCTAATTTAAAACTCTTAACGTACAGCTAGTGATAATAAATGAAGATCTCTTCTATACCCTGAAAACTGGTACTGAACATGTAATTAACCATAACATTAACATTGCAAAGATGCAGCTATTCTATGAAACAGTCAATTATCTCTGGAATAATTCATAGCATTTTGAAAATATAAGATGGCAAAAAGAAACTGTTTCCTCATAACATTCCACAAATGAAATACCTACTTATTCTATTTAAGATCTCTCGCGTTAGAATAAATGACAGCTTGTTGCTCATTGTTGGCATTATTCTGGTTCTATGGAAGTCAGTGGAAGTTTTGCCACTGATTTGAATGGAAGAAGGGACAAGCGTGACGAACACAGATTCATGCGCTTTACTGTGTCGTCATGCAAATCAGTGACAAAACTCCCCATTCCTTTATTGTTCTCGGCATCTTGCTCATCGTGTATTATTAAGGTTTTCTAACAGTTGATATGCAGTCTCTATTGATTACACTGAATTATAAAAGATGGTTAGTAAAGGATTCAGAATTATCCGCTACTAAATCCGATGATTAATATCTTCTAGACTCTCACATTCATTTTGTTTAATAAAAAAATCCATTATCAAGAATGAAGTGTATTTTAAAACGCCACCATTTTTATCTACCCAAAGACACGGACCGAGCAGATGGTTTGTGGCTGAGAACCTTCTACATCTCTTAAGCAGGAAACACTACCACATATACATTAATGAGAAGAAATGAAAGCAGACTCGATGGGTTGCTAACGAACAGCTGGTTTAGCTACAGCTATGCATTTTTTTTTTTCCCCTGGCAATATCATTGATGATGTCACGATGCTAGTGTAGGAAGACATAAACAAAAGGCAGGCATTTTTGCTGCAGTAGCATAAGGGAAAAAAGAAAAACCAAACGTTTGACAGATGGAAAGAATAAAAACTGATCAGGAAAAGAGTACTATCGTCACATTTTCTGGGTGTCGTTATATACACTATGGAGCACTTCTCAAACCCTGAAAGGACGTTAGAGGAAAACATATTCAAGGACACGATACAGTTAAACCAGTTAGCAGGAAAGTGCTGTTTCTGCAGGAGACAATAGCAGCAAGCAGTCTTCATGCTGTATGAAAGGCAGCTTCAGTGAATCAGTTCTTCAAGGGCGGGGAGGGCGGGACTTCAACCCTCCATAGTGGAATTTGGGATTTCCTAAATATAACTAAACATTTTTAAGTAGCTAAATTATATTCCATCTCCTACTCTCTTCTCACAGGTTTACTAAATAGACTAATAGACTAAAAAGAAGTCTTTGCCAGAGCCATTTTGTTCAATTTCTGCCCAAACATATTATTGAGGAACTGCCTTTTTGCCACCATGAAAGGAGTTAAAGATCACCCAAGTTTCACAGCAGCCAGAACCCAGACCTCCTGTGTCAGGCTGCAGCAGGAAGAGCTCCAAATGAGGCAATACCTTCTGCTACCCCTCCTGTAACAGACAAGTCTTCTTCAGAAGAATCAAAATTCATCTCTCTTTGAAAAGATAGTGGGAAAGTGATATGCAAATACTCAGCAGCCTCTTCGACCCCAGGTCTCCCATGGGAGGCGAGGTAAGCAAGGACTCTCTCTTCTCTAATAAAAGGTTCCTTGTGGATCCAAATGAAAACAGAATCAAGAACCCACTGACAACTTGTAAATAAGGTAAACTGTCAAATCCCACATCCGCGTCGTAGGAAAATCAATTAATAGGAACATTTTTATCCTTTCCCATTCCACAGAAGCTACGGCAAAAGGGAACTGCTAAGGAAATTCAGACCCTGAATCATCTCCATCATTAGTAAGGAATAATTATGTAAAGTCTGGTTTATTCTACCCTATATGCATTTAAACTTCAGTACTTTTACACAGGTTATATGTACTGAAATACGGATCTTGCCTGTAATTTAAAAAAAAAACCAACAAACCACCACACAAGAACAAAAACCACCCAAACCAAAAAACCACCACATCAACCCAAAACCAGCCATATATCACAAAACAGACTAAGCCTGTGATTTGAACTTCAAATCATTCCCACCTTACAGAACTGAATTATTTTGTTAGGCATTGAGCTTAATCTGCTGTTCAGTATCCTGTATCATGCTGGATGAATCAGATATGAATCAAAACAATTATCAGCACACCACCGTTCAATTTCATGGAACAAAAAGGGGTAAGTTGCACTCAAAGCCTTGTTATTCTAAAGGGCTGAATCCTGTACCTTGCAATAAAATGCAAGAGCTCCTGTTTCTCCAAGTACACCAGAAATGCAACAATTTCCACACCAGCTGAGAAAAAGAGGGTTTTGCTTTAAGTCCCTTCTGCAGTCTAGTGCCAAAAAAGATCTGAAGTCTAGGATTTATGAAGCTTGTCCAGTGGACCATACATGTTCTACTCCAGCTCTTACAGTGTGCCATGGCTTGCATTTTATGAGCTACAGCAGCAGCAAGTCCAAATGGCTCAGCATTGGCTTTCAGGTTTAGAAGTAGACGGTTTGTGATCACTCCTTTGGTAAGATCCATAAACCTTGCAAATGCAAACTCTAATTTCAGCTATGGATGAGGCACAGCTGCAAACCTCCCATGGAACTCTACCATTACAGAACTTGTTCTACAGAATTAAAAATGCACATCTATGAGAGAAAACGGTGTAATATTAATTAAAGCTCTCCATTTGAAGTTACTGTCAGTAACACTGGGGTAGGATAATCATAAGTATAAACTCTACATATTTCTTTCCAGACCAAATATAATTTAATCAAATTTCCTTACCCTGGCCCCAACTGTCTTGCTTTCTCTGGGTATATCACAGTCACAGCTAAACTATCTTCAAGTAGCGCCACATTAATTACTCAGTTCCAAATACTGGGGCTTGATGGATTTCAGTAGCCTGCCAGAAAGAATAACATACTTTGGGTTCCTGAATTACACAAACACAAAAAGCTTCCTCATTCCTAAATGACATTTGCAACAAAGAAGTACAACCGTATTTTGAAGTAAGACTCTAGTCTGTGAAGTGCAGGAAAACAGACAAAATCTATTTGAAAGTTAAGAAGACATCCTTAGTTCAACAGATGGATGGAGAAAGCACCTTATAATCTGAAGGCCAGGCCTGTGAGAAGCTGTTTTGGTTTCCGGCACCTTAGCAACCTTATCTCCAAACTTCATACAGTGACCCCTAGTATGTCAGTGTAAGGCTGCCAGTGCCACCCTTCACTCCTACTTCTGGAAAATTTGCCCTGTAATGTCAATTTGAAGGACACCATGTATAGTTTCCTTTCTTTCTGACTCATATCTCCTTGACCAGGAGTATCTTCCTAAATCACGCAGTGCAAAGCAGGCACAGAGTAACAGTGAATTCTCTTTAGACATGCTGTGAGGTATCCAGCAGCATACCACTTCCTAATGATTTTTAGCACAACTCTTGAAAACAACCTTGGTTTTAATGATACCTTCTTGCTACATCTTACAGTATCTGCATTTTTCTAACATAAAACAAACCTTCTCATGAGGCTGCTACCTCAGAGGAAAGCGCGCTTCATTTCAGAAAATACCACTGAATGATGTCATGGTTTCAGCTGGGATAGAGTTCACTTTCTAACTAGCATAGTGCTATGTTCCGGATTTGGGGTGAGAATGGAGTTGATAGCCCAACTAACGTTTTCAGTTGTTGCTAAGCTGTCAAGGCCTTTTCTGCTCCGCACACAGTCCTGCCAGCGAGAAGCTGGGAGTGCCCAAAAAGTTGGGAGGAGACACGGCCAGGACAGCTGACCCCAACTGACCAAAGGAATATTCCATGCCATATGATGTCAACTCAGCATATATATCTGGGGAAAGAAGAAAGAAGGGGGGCACCTTCAGAGTTGTGGGGTTTGTCTTCCAGAGTAACTGTTATTTGGGATGGAGCCCTGCTTTCCTGGAGATGGCTGAACTGCCGGCTGCCTGCCAATGGGAAGTAGTGAATGAATTCCTTATTTTGCTTTGCTTGCATGTGCGGCTTTTGCTCTACCTGTTAAACTGTCTATATTATCTCAACCCACAAGTTTTTTTTTCCTCTCTTTTACTCTTCCAATTCTCTCCCCTGTCCCAAATAGGGGGAGCAAGTGAGCGAGCAGCTGCATTCCCTAGTTGCTGGCTGGGGTTAAACCACAACAATGGTAATAGCCATTAGAAGAGATACTGTTCACAAACCAAAATACTCCTCTGTAGTAAACATACAGGGTTTCTTTCTTCTTTCACAACCTTTCTCAATACTGCTGCTTAACTACCAAAATCAAAGAACATATTAAGTTTGCAGGCAAATTAATGTACTGAGAGGTGTATGGCCAAGCAGCAAAAGAATCTCTTGACTGCTCTTGCATTAGATGACATGAATAATCAAAGCAATTAATTTTGTGTGGCCGTAACACTCGATACAGCCATTGTCCGAAACACCAGCAGAGTATGGAGTTTCTCAAATAAAACAAAGTTCTGGTTTAAAAAGTAAACTGCTTGTTATCTTGCTAAAAAAAAAAAAAAAAAAAAANAAAAAAAAAAAAAAAAAAAAAAGACTTCGAAGGCAGCAGATACTTTAAGAGAGATTGCCAGTGCTGTGTTGTATGTGCTTCATAAACCAGCTTTGCTCCAGCCAGTTGCCATTACAGCTCAGACATAGCAACATGATCCGTGCCAGGGAGTAATTCAGAACTACACAGAGCTATGCTTGGTGCGGTTAGAAATTGCAAGATAAAAACAGAAGAAACAAAGGTGCTTTTGCATTTTTAATTAACTGACATACTCCCTACTCCAAGCCTTTTCTCTTGCTTGGTTGCTAAGCACACTTTTCTCATGGTATCATTTTCCAACTTACAAATTTCACTTGGCTGTTGACCTGCAAAAAGTTTAAAACTACATAAAATTACAGGATATTTGAACCAAGCAAGATAGTATTTTCTCTTTTTCTCCAACTATTTGGTTCTTCTAGTCCCACTTATATCACAAGAAACCAAGAATAAGTTTACTGAGTCAACACAGTTGAAACAGGAGCAAAATCCTGTCAGGAGGAAGCAGACCATCTTTCCTTACTGGATTTGTCATCAACAAAACTTTCCAAAGCACCTAAACCAGCAACATTGCCTCATTCCTCACTTTGAGAATTTCCACAGTGGAGCAGACAAGCTCTTCAGTTTTTATCTTCAACCAGAAGATGAATCTTTCATTGTTACAATCTTTGAATTTGTTCCTGTCTACCATAACACAAGTATTTTAATTTGAGCAGAGACAGAAAAAAAATATGACACAAAGACAGATGTAAGCAGCAATGCAAAAAATTTTTTACATTTTATAGCAGTTGGCAGTTTATGAAGCATACCAACTTACAACACCAGACATATTCAATGCACTACTTAGAATAAAATATATAGTGGACTTTTAATCTTAGAGACAAGAAGATACCTAAATTCTAAATTAAAGTGCCTGCCTTGAATTGCTAAACATCAGTTTAGGATCTCATTCCACAGGAAGTGAATCCACTGCAACACTTCTTCCCACCTTTGTACATCCCACATACCACCTCAGGTCTGTCATTTTAAGCTTAAAAGGACACTGAATTTTAGGTTGTATGGTAATTTTTTCACTGTTTAAAAAAAACTTTAAAGCCTAGTAACTGATTCTCTTTTAGTAATTCTGCCCATTTCCATTTGGCCAGCATCGATTTCTTTCCTTTATGTGTATCCAGCAGAGCTTGAAAATAATTTTTATTTACTTCTTTGTTTGTGTACCAACAGCACTGATAATACCAGCACAGCACTGGGAATTCTATTGCTTATGTTGAGTCTTCTCTACCAGCAGAACACAACACACTTTTCCCCCATATGTTCCATGACAGCAGACTACATTACGAAAGTAAAAGCGTTTTGCAGGAGATTCCCCTCCTCACATCCTAAAAACACAGTAATGATTTCACTTCCCCTGAAATCAGTGAAATCAGCACCTCAATGTCTGTCTTGTAGTGAGGGGCCCAAAACTGAACACAGTATTCAAGGTTGGGCCTCACCAGTGCTGAGTACAGCAGGACAATCACTGCCCTCGTGCTGCTCACCACACTATTCCTGATATAAGCCAGGATACTGTTGGCCGCCTTGGCCACCTGGGCACTCTGCTGGCTCACATTCCGTCGGCTGTCGTCCAACACCCCCAGGTCCTTTTCTGCCAAGCAGCTTTCCAGCCACTCTTCCCCAAGCCTGTAGCATTGCTGTGACCCAAGTGCAGGACCTGGCACTTGGCCTTGTTGAACCTCATACCACTGGCCTTAGTACATCAATCCAGCCTGTCCAGATCCCTCTGTAGAACCTTCCTACCCTCAAGCAGATCAACACTCCTGCCCAACTTGGTGTCATCTGCAAACTGACTGAGGGTGTGCTCACTCCCCTCATCCAGGTTGTTGGTAAAGATATCAAAGAGAACAGGCCCCAATACTGAGCCCTGGAGAACACCGCTCACGACCAGCCGCCAAATAGATTTAACTCCATTCACAACCACTCTTTGGGCCTGGCCATCCAGCCAGTATTTTCCCCCCGCAAAGAGTACGCCCATCCAAGCCACAAGCAGCTGGCTTCTCCAGGAGAATGCTGTGGAAAACGCTGTCAAAGGCTTTACTAAAATCTAATACTGTACTTCCAGCAGACATCTGGTAAGTTGAAGTCCCCCACAAGAACAAAGGCTCGCAATTATGAGACTTCTTCCAGCTGCTTACAGGATATTTTGTCTGCCTCTTCATCCTGGTTGGGTGGTCTACAACAGACTTCCAGCATGGTATCTGCCTTATTGGCCTTCCCCCTGATTCTTATCCATAAACACTCAACCCTACTGTGACCATCATTAAGCTCTAGACAATCAAAACACTCCCTAACATACAGGGGTACCCCATCGCCTTTCCCTCCCTGCCTGTTCCTTCTGAATAGCCTGCAGCCATTGAGCGCTGAACTTCAGTCATGGGATTCATCCCACCAAATTTCAGTAACGGCAACTTGGTCTTAGCTTTCCAACTGCACAGTGCCTCCAGCTCCTCCTATTTGCTGTCCATGCTGCATGCACTGGTGTAGAGGTACTTCAGCTGGGCTGTTGGCCGTGTCACCTTCTAAGAGGAGCACCCCTTAATTCTGTAGAAGCGGTAATCAAGCAATTGCTTTATCTAAGAATTCTACCTAAAAGGCATCAGGACTAAATAAAGACTTTTTTTAGAGTATTTTTATAGCCCAAATGTCTTTTAAGATTTCAAGATTTCAGAAACCTTTGTGATTTTTTTTTTAAATTAAATTGCTTGATACCTACCAACTGCAGGACTCAATGTTCCAGTTAGATTTTTATTCACAGTATAAGTAGATACACCTATCACCCCAGCTGAAGTACAACAGCCACAGGTTGATTATGTCAAGGCTACAGTCCCTAAAGACTGCAGTTTATTCAGCCTCTTACATTGTGTTATGTTCTTTTGCAATTAACAGATTTAAAAAGTAAGACTTCCAACTAGGATTATATTCAAATACGTTGAATAAGGTTCACCAGTTTATGTCACAGACAAAACTTGGACTGCAGGGACCACTGACATCCCCTGATAAGAAGCTGCATCATCTGACAGTTTCCCATGTTGCAGGAAGGAAGTGATTACTACCTCAGTGTGATTTTTGGCATCTCTGCAATGAATGTCATTTCTCAACCATATTTATCCCTTTGGTCCAGCATCTTCAAATACTGAGGGTAATATTGTGTCCGACACAGTATTTTTCTTATTAGGAACATGAGGAGCCTGTTTATTTCTGCTATAATAAGTGGAGATAATACTAGTCTTGTCAGATATTTAGAAAGAGTGCACTCAATGTGTCTGTTTTGACCTTCCAGGTTACAGCAAAGGTGCAAGCTGTCTGCACCTGCTGTCATCTGCTGTTTACAGACTTTTACCAGATCAACAGCTCTGAGCTCACAGAGGAACTCACCAGTTTTGTGACTGAAGAGCAGGAAGTCAAGGTCCCTGGCTCTCTTGTTCCATCTCCCAGGGTGGGCAAATTTCAGTGACCCTACCATTGCTCTAGCTGCCTACCTGGAACTACTCTCCTGCCCCAAGTCCACTGTCAGTAGCGGTTATGTACGTCTCCACAATACAGAATCATAAATGCAGGCTTCAGCCACTTAAGATTTCAAGTATAAAGATTTACCAGGGCCAACTCTTCTACTTTTCCAGAGCAAAACACATTCACACTGCCCTGGATGCCTCAGATTGAGAGACAGGAGTGGCCCTATTTACATGCAGAAAACATATTTCTTATCATTTACAGTGGGAATGAGTTCATAACTGTGCATTGCGTATCCTGCAGTTTTCTTCTTGTTATCTCCAGTACCATGAGAATTCCCGAAAAGTTGTTGTATTTAGCTTGTAAAATACTTAAAACAGCAAAATGGTACATACCCTGTGCTGATCATCTTATTCTTTTCCTGCAGTTGCAAGCAATTCTAAAAAAAAAATTACATTCATAATCATACTGGAACAGACCCAGATCAACAACTGCTAGCCTTGTCGTGACACTGAGCATGTCAAGCAATGACACAGGCTGAGTTTGCAGAGAAAAGCAGTACTGCTAAGTAGACAAGCTGAGATCACTAGGAAAACCGAACCCTTTGAGGACATGAGAAGGGGGTCATGCACACAAAAGCCTGCCTATTTTTCTGACTGTAGAAGTTAATCTAATTAAAAAATTCTAATTTCCCCACAAACCTTGCCTAGTGGTTATCCTTAGATTATCATACCACAATAATGACAGCAGTAACACCCTTAAAAGATATATATAGCCTGACATACAGCCTTAAAAAGCACTCTGATACATAGCCTTAGAAGCTAAGTATCTTAAAAGCGAAGCAGGAAACAAAGGTGGATTCAAAGAGCTAGGACTGCAGAGAAAACAAAGAGGTATCACTTACCTCGTAACACTTATTTTTACATGCCAACCGAAAATTTTGTACACATGATGACAAAGGTGAGTTTCACAACAGAAGTTAAAAAACAATGAAATACATTTGCAGGAACTGCTCCAAAACATTAGAAACAGCATGGGAATCAAAACTTTTTTAAAAGTTATCAATATTAGTGAACCCTGTCAGGTAAGTGGAGAGGAAAAGAGCAGGAACAACTTGCCTCTATTTCAAGAGACAGAGAATAAACACTTATGACAGTAAAAAAGTGTGATGTTAAAGGGTATACAAAGAGATGCATCAGCAGGTCGATGGAGCATCACCTTTGAAGCAGCATTAGATATACATGAGAATACAGTAAGAAAGCATTTGTTAAGGCTAGGATTTTGTGATACGTGATACAAAAAAGTTTGTGTAAGATTTTTTTGCTTCACAGCTGAGTTCAGTTAATTATCCTGGAGGAGAGACAAACCGCTCACTGGAAAACAATCTTATTTGACAGATACATCTATTGTTAGCATAGACATCATAAATGAACATTTTTTTAAGATTAGCCAGAAAAGTACAGGTGGAAATGAAGAGGCCACTAAAAATATAACTGTATAGAAAGCTGTAGGATGGGGAAGGAAAAAACAAAATGCCTTTTCAAAAATAAACTGAGTACCAATTAGAGGAATGGAAAAACCTAGAGTGGGAAAAAAGTACAGGCAAGCCAACATTTCAGAAGATGAAATACAGTAAACATTTGAAGATGGATAGTAGAAGAGGAGGCCAAAATGTTTATTTTGAGATCTAGGGAATACATTTCTACCTAATGTATATACGCAGAAAAGAAGGCACATGGGTCCTAAAGTAACTGAATGACAGACTAAAGTAAGTGAATGAGAATATCAGAAATACTATACTCTGACTGCCAACATTTGTTAGAAACATAATTCTATCCATTAAAAAAAGTAATAAAAAGCAATTCCCTCGCATCCAAACCATCCAACAAACTTGGAGCCAAATTCACAAAGTGTAATGTGCACTGAGCAAAAACTGTTAGATATGAAAGATATCACTTGGCTACACAAAATCAAGAGAATTTGGCGAAAAAATACCAATGACCTCAGGCTACTATGGATGGGGGTGGGGAAAGCCAGAACCCTAAATAGTAGACAGGCTGACAGCTGAGTAAATCTAGCCTGAACCAGATCCAGAGTGAAAATTCCTGCCTGTCCACACATCCGGTATTTTGTTTCACCTAAGCGCACAAACAAGGTGACTCTGCACTGGGACCCTCTACCCAACACTCAATGGACAAAGCCACACCTTCAGAAAACAAAGCTAAAAATTCAGAGGCCCATGTATACATTAAATGCCAAATACAATGTAGGAGAACCTAGACAGTGGGTAACCAGTGAGGACTCTCAAGCCATAGGCTGACTGCATACAATTCAATAGTAGGAATAAAAACTAGCAACAAATAGCACTCAAAACATTTTTCCGGATTGTAAAATGGAGAACCTGTCTAACTGCAAGCACTGGACTGGCAGCAGAGACCTGAAATCAGTTTCCATAAACAGTTAAAACCCTGAGAGCCATTTTTAATGAGTAATTTTGTGAGACCTGAAGCAATTTAACTATTCCATGCCTAGTTTCTCCATACAAAAAAACCCCCAAACCTCAAACAACATCTTATTGTTACTTATCCCACAATTGCGCTCTCAGTGATTCAAAGATATGCTTCAAGACTATCAGTTAGAGAAAATCTGTCTCATTGAACAAGTCAAAATAATTAGATGAAGAAAATCAATCAGGAGTTATTTTGTACTGTTGTCAATAACAAAGTAAAAAAAAAAGGGGGGGGGGAAATTATAGTGGTAAGTCTGAAAATTAAAGCCTGATACGAACTTTACAATTCTATTTCTAAGTAACAGCAGTAGGTGGATGGGAAAGTACTGTTTCTTCTGATACAGGGTGATACCCTGTCACTTGAATTTACAAAAAAAAGAAAAACCTCTTCAGATAGAAAAAATGTAAACCATCTAGCATTGTCTTAGTACACACAAAGCAGTTAAAAGCTATTTATTTCTCTTCTCAAAGATAATCCCTGCTAATTGCTCTAGTCATGGAAATACGTTCTGTGGGAAAGGATAATGAAGACTACTTGTCAAATTGGTCATGTCATTATTTTGCTGCACAACCCAAACAGTACATTCCCAGCATGCTGAATATCAGCCTACAGAAAAAGACCCAGGCATAAGCCATTCTGACCTTTCTTGCTAGTTTCTTTTGACCTTTCTGACCTCATTAGACTGCTATAAAGAAAATAAAGGAGCTGTTGGGTACTCTTGATGGATTAGAAATAACAGGAATGTGTCTAGGACTTACTTAAGTACTAAACTGCACCCCTGAATTATAATGCTTTTTAAACAATCAAAATGATAATAGGGACGATGATGAAGAAACAGAGGTAGAGAGAAATAGGCTGCTGAAATAGTTAAGTGTGAATAGTATCTTTTGAAATTGTTCATCAGCATCCTTAACCATTTATTCTGTTGTAATTTTAGATGGTTGAATTTTTAAGGCCCCATTTGAGTGAGAAGTGTTAAAAAACAACGGTCCCAGCACAGTTATTCTCATTAAACAAGAAAGGCTTTAATATCTCTTGGCC
Source organism: Chionis minor (assembly GCA_013398295.1). Taxonomy (NCBI): domain Eukaryota; kingdom Metazoa; phylum Chordata; class Aves; order Charadriiformes; family Chionidae; genus Chionis; species Chionis minor. The sequence goes on along the minus strand of VZSF01003342.1, from coordinate 366,415 downwards.
ACATTTATTTAATGAATTCTTCAAATTCCCAAAGGAAGGAAACTCTAGAGCCTGGAACAAAAGTCTCTGAAGTCCCTATAACTCATTTCCAACACTACATTATATTATCAACAAAATCTGCGTCTTCACAGACAAAAGGGTAGAGATACTATGAAAGTGCTTATTCTTTACATGATACACACCTTCTCCAGTAGAATTACTGAGGATTTTTAAACTGGTTCCTAGTCCTGAAATTGACAACTCATGCTTTTTTACAGCTTACATAATATGAAATACAAAATGTATAAATTAATTTTGCTCTCTAAATACTGGCTTTTGCCATCCCTAGTAAGCTTTTTTTTTTTTAGTTAATAGTCGTATCTGATCAAGACTCTAAGAAAGGAAACCACAGCCCCACAATTTACAATACAAGCCCCTGGAACTACGAGAGAAATTTTGCAGCAGTTGTTCTCCGAGTTGGAGCATGGGACACACACCTTCTTATCTTTTTGTTCTGTATTTCTGATTTCTGGGGAGAAAAGTGCTATGAGTAAATTTATAGTCACATAAATCTGCCATGGTCCCATACATTATGATTTCTGATTAAAAACTCTTGTACTGAACCACTGGAAAATGTTTAAGGGAAGCGAATTTTTCTTTATATGCTTAACTGCTCCTAAAAGACGACAGTAGTAAATAGGCTGACCTCAGCCAAAGGGTTCAGGCTTTATCATGCTGTGCATTAAAATGCAGGCACCATCACATAAAATTAAATTACGTCTTTTTTAAAAATAAAACTATGCCCTTTATTCCTGAAATGCACTCTGTTTAGTTGATCTGCAGTTTTATAGATTCTGGCATGGGAAAACTGTTGCATTTGTGACGGCAGGGATCATCCCCTTCCGAAATATATAGCCTTTGGTAAATCTCTGCATGTCTCACATCTCTCCTGTGCCAAGTGAGTACACGTGCCAGCACCAAGCCAGCACCACTGAAGAGGATGTATATACTGCATTTGCACAGTAACTCTCACCAGGCTTTTTCACCAGTTAAAATGTCTTAAAGCAGCCACTGGATCCAGATACTGAGATACAGCACATAGAGCTAAGGTAGATAACACAGTAGTTAAAAAACAACTTAATCAATTTTCCACTACAGATTTCACAGTTGCTGTTATCTGGGCAGCTGTTCCAGCACAATTAGGTTAGCTATTTATGCTGTCTCTCTGCTCCCCCCACCATTTAAGAGTGGATGGAGATTTGAACACGTACATTTTTCATGCCCATCACCATTCAGACCTTGCAAATGCAGAGTCATTTCGGCAGCTGTAGATGGGGTTTCATTTGGTTTTTTTTGTTTTGGGGTTTGTTTGTTGGTTTGGCTTTTGGGATTGTTTTCCCCCTTTAAGGAGGGCTGAGGGAGAAATTAAGTGGAGGTTGTCGTGCCTCTGTATGGAAAGGGGTGTGTAAAGGGGATGTCCACAAAGCATGGAAAAGATAGATTACTGCCTAAGGCTTGGAAATGACAAGACTGGCAGACTGTAGCCTGTCATGAAACAACTGCATAATAAGCACATCTAAAGCTACTTTAAACTTAACCAGTTAACACAAAAGCCTCTGCAAAACCTTTTCATTGTAATTCTGTGCAGATCCCACCTATCTGAGGTCAAATTACTAATTTTCCCAGCTTGTCCTTGTTCTGGAGTTTGCTTATTCCTGTGAATTACCTACAGCAGTTAACCTACTATTTAAAAAGCACATACAACAAAATTCCCAAAATTCAGAAAAGGGAAATTCGCAAGGAGAAAAAAACATCAAAAAAAAAAAAGATAACTTCTGTTACCATGCTATTTATTTAGGTTATTATCTCATGTGTTAGATAGGTTACTTATGTTATTTACTAAATAAAGTCTGGGAAAGGAAACCCCTTTCAACCGATCTCTTGCATAGTCCAGAAACCTAATTCCAAGCACCAGAGTGAGAAGCGGGGAGGGGGTGGGAACTCTTACCCTTCCTCCACGTCTCAAATCAGAACAATATGACAAAAGCTTGGCTTCACACTGCAGGATTACGCTAGTAGCTATAACCAGGAATTAGCAGTAAGCAGTAACAATCTTCCAGTGCCTGATGATGATCCAAAATTAGGTACAATAGTATCAACAAGTTTTGCAAGTTCAGTAGCATCTAGGAAAATGATCTACTTGAAATCTGAATCTATCTGAAAATGATCTCTAGCATCTTAGGCATCTAGGAAATTAATTCCAGAAATCCGATGCATGTTTCCATGCTTACTGAAAACAAATGAAGCATTTTGTTTATTAAGAAGGAAATTTTTAAACAAGTCTAAGATTCCTATCAAATCACATGGTAAGCCAAGAATCACATGCTCTCCTCTTATATGCAATATTGTGAGAATTGGAGAAACAGGAGGGAAAAAGCTGTCTTCCCATCTCAATTTTTACCCATGGCGCTGAATGAGAACGCAAATTCCTGTACCTAGTAGCTGTGCTTTACTAGCAGGAGTCCAGACTACTACGGGAATTGGAGGCAACTCTAATTGGGGCTGCCTAAGGCCCTTTTCTTTATCCACAGATTCGGCAGTGAGTGAAAGGCTCTCCTGGATATGACCTGTACAAAACAGATAACAATCTTTCTTCTTTGTAAGTGAAAAGTCGCAAGTGACTCCAAAAGTTCAACTTGCTGACTCTGCGACAAGATTTTTCCATGTAAAATAGTAGCATGGGGCCTATGTATCACGTGCAAGTGCATTTCACAAACAATTACACTGTTTGGATTTGGTCTAGGATGCTTTGCAGGATTTTTTTTTCCTTACTTCCATTTTCAACAAAACAATAAATACTAAAATATGATACGCTAGATCAGGGCAAGTATTACCTAGTAAACTGATGTTAGACACTGGCCCCTTTACAATACCTTTGAACTCTAAAATATTACTCTTACCAAGAAAAGATTGAACAATGTGACACAATGTTATTTTACAGAAATTTAATAAAAGTACCCAACTGAATGGCAAGCCTTCATTCTATTAAAAATGAGGCTTAGATTCCTAAATCACATACTTTTAAGAAATCTCAATATATTTTTCCTTTTACGTAACTATTAAAGATTTGAATTAAAATGAATTTTAACATAAAATTCATTCAGTTCGTTGATAGAAGAGACCTGAGTACATTGGTTTTGGTGATCACCAGTGTTATGCTCTGGAGGAACAATGCAAAGGATTCTATACGTTTGCACATCTATTGATTGCCAAATCTCTTTATAGATTTGCTATTGCTAGTGAGTCCTGGCCAAGCCTCCTCTGATCCCTAAAACGTATTAAGAGTTAATGAAGTCAAGGGGGAGGGGGAGAAAAAAAATTCACAAGAACCCTGAAAAGAAAGTTACACATACAGCATTATGATGTAGATACTAAGCCTTATTTTCAAAACCTTTTCTTCAATGACGACTGTATGATTAAGCCTTACTTTGCAAGATTTATTTATATATCATAATTCAAAACTAGTTGAAGTCATTATACTGCAACACAAACATAACACACTTCTGAAGATTTTCCCAAAATTTTACATATATATCCCATCTGTCTAGAGAAGCGCACAAATTAATAGTGAGCTATTCAGGTTGCCTCAATGTAAATTACTCAGTACTTGAAAATCCCTGCAACCCCCCTCCCTCTCTGATGCAGGTCTAGAGGTCTATTACCTTTCTAAATCACACTTTTAATTGCACCCAGCAGTTGAACAACGGTAACACCAAGGATCATTTGGGAAGTTTTTCTGCAGCATTTACCAATCTAACTTAATGGAGTACCTCTTAAATCAGCAGTACTGATTTCTGGGTTGGGTTTTTTTTCATTATAGTTTCACTTTACTGCATGCTAAGCACACAAGTGAGAGAAACACACTTCACATCACCTGAGTATAGCAAAAGAAAAATATTTCAATATCAAAAGTGTTATTCTTTCCTAAATGAATATTATGCAAAAAGTTATAATGAATTCATCTTCACTTATGCACTAAAGATGAGGAAATTTAGGCCAAGCGAGCCTTCATATGAAGCAGTGTGTGTCCTCCTCTTCATGGTGGGAGCTCATCAGATAATCAAAATCAGACACAACATAATAGTAGCATAAGTTACTGAAAGAGAATGAACTGCCAACTGCCTTCAGCAATGTGTGATAAGGATAACTCATATAAGGTAAAAAGAAATCACGTAATAAGTTCATTTGAGTAATGCTATAAAAACATTCAACAAGGTAGAAAGGGAAAGGAGATCAGTAACTGTGGTCATGGACTATTGCCCTACAAGTGTATGTCCACGTGATGCTGTACGTAGGCAGCATACTACTACATTTAGTCATTCATGAAAAGCCAGGTTTGAGGTCTGCATTCATATCATGGCTAACCCATAATCCAAACAGACCCTTCAGGATAAGGGTTAACTACACTCGCGCTTTCTGATTTTTCCTTCATCAGTATATGTAGCATTTAAAAATAACATTCTAATAACAAACGCCTAAAAGTTAATTTATACACATTTTCCAGTATCCGAGCGAAGCTTACAACAAATTATGAGCATGTTATCCAAGAGAAGATGCTATCATAATTTTCTTGCTATTTATCAAGCATTTTAAATTACTTCGTGACATTATTAAAATATTACACTGATTACACACAGTTCTCTGAACACATTTACTCCTTGAGATGTGTTGGCTAGCTCTGTGTGGCTGAATAAATCATATCCATTACTTCAGTCTTTGGAAAAAATAAGTCACATCATGATGTGTCAAATTAAAACACAAGCTTTGAAAGTACCTCTTCAAATAACTTTGTGTTTCCTTTTCCAAAATACTAGGCAGCTTATACTTTTACAAGCAAGTGAAGAAAGATGCAAATGTGCAATAATGAATTAATGTACAAACACAGGCAACAAGTTAGGAACATTTTTCTTGTATAAATCTAATCACATTGGAAGCTGCTCACATATACTAATCCAATAGCTTTTAGCACAAATTTTAAGCATTTTTAAACATAAACTTGCAGCTGTAAATTGGAATTTTTACTAGTGTTGCTTCAAAATGGCTAATAAAATCTCTGCAGAGATGTAAAATATACTATTATGTTTTGTACCGTCAAATGGTACAAAATTGAAATTGGACCTGTATAATTGTATAGATATATGTATGTGAATAACTGCTACTGTACTACTGACCTTGTGATCTCAAAGAACGCCAGTTTCTCTCAGGAGATTTTTAGACCTCTGAAATCATGTTTTCAGTCTGTAGACATTTCCTTAATCTGTCCTTAAAAAAATGAAATTCATGTCTCATTACTGTTAAAATGATACCAGTGAACTTTTAGAAATTCTGTCAAAGTATTAGCGATGCCTTATGCACACTCACAGAATAAACAGAAAATTCAGCTTGTTTGCAATGAAACCAATTACCATATTAGGGGAAAAAAGTCAGAACAGCATGAGTCACATGTATGAGTAAGCCACAGAAGTTATTTTACCAAAATATTTAATTATCGCAAACAATTATTGACTAACTTATAAAATATTTTATATTTCAGAAGAGCAGACCTGACTTTTTAGTATAAATGAACATACAACCTCTCAGCACATAGCCACTATGCACATTTGGTTTCTGATGCACATGAGCTACTTCTGCTCTGACACAACAGGGAGTCTGAAAACCTCCCTGCATTTCGCTGAACAGAACAAAATTCAGTAACAACAAGGACAATTAAACATTAATCTTGTTTACCAAGGCAGGTGACAGACTTGCCATCTGTTGAAGTCCTGTATGCAAGGTCTGGTATCTTTCTAAAAGACATTTTTGGATATAGTTTTTGGAAAAAGCATTTGATCCATACTGCACACTTGGGGACGTGGCTGTGGTAAAGGAAGGAGGGACTGGTGGCACAAGCCAGCAACAGTTCTGGCTTTGCCACTGCAGATGCCCGTTTGTGTCACTTTCCATTCTGCCCCTGACACTTGTGATCCTGCTTTAAAAATAATGTCAGGATCTTATCTTGGTTCAGTATTTCAGCTCAAGGTTGCAGAGGATCAGAAAGGAATATTCATTTCAACATTTCTGAGCGTAGAATCTGGTTTCTACAGTGTGACTGATCATTTTTCACCTTCTTCAGTGGCACTGAAGATTGAGCACAGCTGGAGACAGGCTCATGGCCAGAAGCAGGAGAGAGACACTTCAAACGTGTCTGGAAGGTATTTTGTGCTCACAGCCAGTTCATAGCAATGTGTTTACAAAGAAGCTTTGGTACAGACTCCAGTTAGACTTCTGGCAATTTTCATATCCTCCTTCAGCACAGGCCATCACTCTCTGGGCACAGAACTCCTCCAACGCTGTCTCTGCCATGATCTTGAGCATCAGTGATGCCACACTTGCTATTGTGCCATTCTCTACTTAAGGCATGCTTAGTATTTTTTAGGATCAAAATAATTTGGGAAAACAAAGGTTTTGATCATGATACAGGCACTTTAGGTGATAATTACAGTCTGCGTCATAAAGGCAAACTAGATCAATTCCCAGAAGCATTTAGTACTGGCTGTTTTACACACGGAATTAATGTTTCTTGCCAATGCTACTGCTGCTGTTTGCGTGTATCAGAGCGTAGGCAGATGGACACAGTGCAGACAACTTGAGCTTTCTGGAGCAACAAAGCAGGTCATAAACAAAAACTGTTTTATTTTTTGAGGTATGCAACCAAATGCATTGGTAGCTAATCTAACAACACGTGACTGATGGAACGTAGCACGCCCCGCAGTATAGATCAAACCGAGCAGGCTGTATGAACCTCAGAGCCACAACCAGGGCTACACAAGATGCGTAGGCAAAGAGAAAGTGGAAAACATAGGAGAAATTAGGAAGTAGTTCCATTATCAGCTGGCCAGATACATATGATCTTGTACATGTGAACAGTGAGGAAGGACTGCAAATATGGGCAGTTACGGATGTGTATAGTCCCACCTCAGCCTCTAATAGTCCCACTGAATGTCATGATAGGCTCTTATGGCTAGGAGAGTATGATCAGTAATTAGCACATGGTCTGTAAAGTAACAAGGGAAAATATAGTTGGTCCTAAACAAGTCTATATTTTAGCTTTTCTCGGTCCTTAATTTCTGTGAAACTAAGGATTCCTTCACACTACAAAGTACAATAAACAATTCAAAGTAGAAGAGGGGTTTTATCTAAATACCAACAAAGCCACCCAAATAAAAAAAAAAAAACCATTAAATGTCAATCCATTCCCTGAGGATCTATTTAAACAAAATTTTCTGAAAATGCAGGCCTGGACCATCTGCAAGGCAAAGTTCTAGACAAATCACAGCAGTTAATGACTTTGTTAGGCACGTGCTCTATCTAGCCCAACACTTAGCCTCCTGTGTTAATCTCATTGTGAAAAATGTATCTTTAAAAGACCAACTGAAACTTTATTTCAAATGTCACACATTGTCACACTCTCTTCTGGCTGCTCTTTTCTCTGACAGTGTCTGCAGTACATTCTGGTTTTTTTAAGAAAATTCTCACTTCCTTAGAGGCAATGACAAGCTGCATTTACTTAAGGCAGAAGCATTTTTGATGCTTACTCAAAGTCTAATAGTTTGAGTGACTCTATTCATGCAGCAGCCTACTGACTTGTAATGTTAGTCAAATAGGCTCATTCTTGTGAATTTATCTTTCTACTGCAAGCCATTAGAGACCATACACGGGTAGCTATATAAATAACACCATTATTACAATGCACACTGTAATTCATTACATTGTGTTATCTTCTTCCTAAGAACATACAGTTAGACATGACAGCAAAGGTAACAATTTCTACTGATTTTAAATAGTGGCATAACAATGAAAGGGCATCTCTGCTCCAAGATTTTTGTGTCCATTCCACACTAATCACTCAAAACTAAGAATGCTACTCAGTAAAACAATGTGTAAAAGATGAAAAACAGTAGTTGAAATCAATAGGCATGCTTTACTTAAAAAAAAAAATCACATAAACTTTATCACTTTTTGGTAAAATGTAGGTCATGTACGGTTTCCATAGTAACCACTGCTGAACTATAGCTCTACAGCTGACCACTGCCTATGGCTCCTTTCTTTGCTAGCAAAGACAGCCATGCCTCAGTTAGAATACGAAAGAGCTAAAGAAGCACTTGGAATTGTCATTAGTTTACTTCCAAACGTAACTTCTTCTTTAACATTTTCAAAAGTATCCCCTAATATCCTTGTCTAGATAAAGTACTCTGCTAGCCAATTGGAAACACACGAAAACTAATTTTCAGTACTAAAAATCTAGTCTTTGTCTGCATCTCAAGCCTGGAGTCTCCAAAAATGGAGACAATCAACTTTACAAGACGATGCAAGTAAGAAAAATATTTATATTTATACAGAGCAACCCACTAAACATCAGTAATACATAAGTTCAGAATGCACTCACATTAGGTTAAGCTGTCTTTGATAAGCACAGAGCGAGTTCTGTGATGCTGTATGCAGTACATTCATTGCAAGCAGGAGTTAATGGGTTGGCGTATTATTATTTTGCACAGAAGTACACAGTGAAACCCAGTCATGTAATAAGGCTGGAGCCACAGATAACAACAGTTAAAGCCTCACTTGGGAGGAAGTGGTATAGTCTTCAGTCAGTCTGATGGTGAAAATCCCTTTCTCACTACTATTACTCTGGGGCATACATAGTTGATGATGAATTCATTAAAATACAAAAGACTCCACATTACAAAAAGAGTCTAATAGGCTTTGATAGTGAACTGGGAAATAACAGGACAAGTCAATGTCCTTGACAACTGCTAACTGGTTTTCCCCTTTAGAACACAGTCATTTCACTATTATGTGAGTTCAAATCAAATCAGTTATTTATCTTTTTTTTTTTTTCCCCCTTTTTTTTCCCGCCCCCAGTTACTATGAAAACTCTGAAAAATAAGATTTGAGGTCTGGATGCTACCCACAGACCTTAATGCTATTACTGCTACAAATTCATTGCGGTTGGGTAGCGTCAATATTCACATACACAACCAAAACACCAACAATGTATCTTACAACAGTACCAATCCTATGATTCCATGTGAACAGAAGAATGATAATCAATATCGTTGAATAGCATCAATTAAGAATCATGTCCCCTCACTTGCTTTAAACTCTTTCAAGCTCAAAACCACTAGTAGATGAACACAAGACATCACAGCAAGATTGCTAGGAAGCCAAACAGACAAGCTGTTGTGGGATTGAGAGAGTTTTCAGAAAGCTGCCTGGTTTCCATAAGAGCTTTAGCAAAAAAAAAAAAAAAAACAAAAAAAAACAAAAGAAAGAATCTGTGTAACTGTTTTTACTTCACTGAATTGAAAAATTCCAAAGAAATAATAGTTTGTATATGTTCTCCTAACTGGAGCTGAAAATGTCACTATGGAATTTGGGGGAGATTGATAAATACTTGGTTTCTTTATATTCCTGTGAGGATTAGGATCTTAAATACAGTTCACACCAGTGGACTACCATGAGCACCAGGACGTCTCAGCAAACAGCAAGACGTGCAGGAGATGAAGCTGGTCTACAAATGAAGAAGAAAGCAAGACGCTAATATAGCCTCCAGAAGGCAGAGTACTTTTCAGTTCTTTAACTTTTTCCTCACAGGTGAGTAACTTTTCATGGATCCTTTCCTCCCTACAGTTCTACATGTATTCTATACGCTTTCTGTCTTTAAGACTGTAAAGTATCTGAGGAAATCTGTCTCTATTTTCTGTATGCAGATACAGGCCTTCACCCTAAGCAGATTGAAGTCTACGCCCAATAGGGCCAAAAAGTCCTAGTAAAATACAAATGACATAATAAAAATCAGAATATAAAACTCTTTATCACTGAAGGCTGATAATACTGAAAACACAGCTAAGAAGATATATTTTCATCTTTCTTGTAAGCATTAGAACAGTTTCATCATGAAGCACCAAGAAAAGACAAAACTTTGAAGTTCATCTGCTTGTTGATTCTGCTTTGCAAGCATTAACTGCTAGTGTATTAAAATAAAAAAAAAACAAACAAACCCACAACCCCATAAACTACAAAACAAAACCAAACCAAAACAAACAAAAACCACACAGAAGGCTGTTCCCAGATCCCTGCTAAAGACTTAAGGTCTCTTACAGCATGGTCACACCAACAACAGTTTTGGAAGCTGTATCAACTGATAGGGAAAAAACCCTTCAACAGGAACAAGCCACTGGATTGAAGGAACCCGTAGAAGAAGATCTACTACCAGGAGAAACTGCACCTTTCTGTCACTGAACTTCTGGTGTTAACTCCCATCGGTCGTGTCTACTGCTAAATCAATTGCTTGTGTAGGCAAAGGACGGCAGAGGAGCATTCAGCAAGGAGGAAACACTACCCAATGGCTCATGTATTGAGGGCAGTATATACTGAAATTAATTATAAAGTATAGAGTAATGGACAATAAGACAATATAGTTTGTTAAAAGCCCTAATTCTAATTTGGCTTCAAATTTCAAAGCATCTTTAAAGACTGGTAGTAAAAACTATAAACCAGCATAAAAGGCAGAACACGTACTAAACGTATGAAACAAAACATGGCACTAGATAAGACGACAGGGTATTGTAAGAGTCCTTCTGAAGCTTCATCGGCTTTGTAAGAGCACATAAAGCAAATTCAAAGAAAGCTGCTGAAGGACCATTGGGACTCCCACTAGAATAAAAGCCAGTGTTAGGATACAGCAGTCTTGAGAAAGCAAGCATGAAAAAAATTTTTCAGACAAAATGAAGGTACAAAAAAAGTTAGAAGTTACAAAACTGGTAATAGGAAAAAAAAAAAAAAAATTTTCCCCTCCTTTGATTTGAGTCATCAATGATTTCCCTACAAAAACTAATGTAATGGTATCAGGCCACCCACAGCTTTCACCGGTATCCAAATGTTGTCATAATGCTTCTTCATGTCTGAAGAGCAGAACAGCTACTTTTAGTACCCAAGACATCTTAAGGTTTTTACCTTTAAAAATGCATTTTAAAATTCTGGTATTATTGACAAAGACCACGGAGCAAGTCTTCACTAAAATAAAGCCCCTCTACATGCCAACCTTATGGCTTCCCTGGAAAAGGATGTTGGATAAGACTAGTTCAAATCCAAGCTAGATGTTAGCTAAAAAGAAGAACTTCTGAAGGATTTTAAAGACTGCAGGCTTAGGTACATTCCTCTTTATCAAGAAAGCAATAGTCATCATGATTTTTTGTTTCTAAAATTGCATACGTGTGTCACAGCTGAGAAAACAGACACTTCACATTCTAGGTCTATAAATTAGACTGTAAGGTTATTAAAATTATTTTGCATATTGTAATAGCATCTAGAGACATCAACTGCTATAAAAAGTCTAAAACTAGTGGCTAAGACTCAATCTGATATAATACTCCCAATTGTGAATCTAATTTTTATTCTGCATCACAAATCAAGGACAAAATCCAACCATTGTGTTTAGTTTTTAGCAAATCTCACAGACAAGAGTTAATCAGCAAATATAATTTCATGCATCATTTTAGTGTCATACTGAACTAGGGTCCCACACTTGCCTGCAAAAGATGGTTCCAGACCTGCTGACAGTACATACTGTTGAATACGGACCAGGATTTATACATACATTATTAGTGCAAGGTATTTTTCTCTAAGTAATAAATGCAGAACAGATCCGGAAGTGCTACAGAATCCCAATCAACATTTCCCAGTAATTGTCTAACATGTTTTTGAAGTGAGTTCCACACACATCAGTGTAGTGAAAAAGGATGAGTCACCTTCACTGACTAAGAATTTGCAAACTGCTGGAGCATTAAATTCCTTTGATCTTGATAAGCTGGCTCATTCTCATTCTGTTCGTTAGCCCTCCCTCTTTTCTCAGTTATGAGCCAGCCAATCTGTAGCCCTTTTGCAAATTGACATATTTACCAAGTAAAATCTGTTACCACTGCTTTCTTGCTCTTACTGAAAAACACCCTGTTGCTTGTCAAGCTCCTCTTGTCTTAGGGAACCTCGTTCTCTCTTTTCCTTCATATTTGACACAGTCAACAAGCCATCTTCCCGCCCTGATCAGCTCTCCCTTAGCTCCCCTCTGTATTTCCCCAGTAACCACTAATTGTTCAGCTGCGCATTCTGATCTCTCTCTGTTCTCTTCTAATCCAGCAAGTCACATTCTTGTTAATCTTTTTTTCTGACTCACACCTGACGAAATTCCATCATTAGTTCCCAAGTACCATTTTCCTGATGACTTGCAAAAATTGCCAAAGAATCTCAGAAAACAAGCTGGTGTGTTGCTTTCAGCTATGTCTTGATAAGTACGCTTCTTTAAGGGTTAATAGGGGACTGTAAATATCTACATGATTTGAAAAATGGGAATGTTTTAAATTGTAAGTATGAGTTATCATTAATTTTCCAGGAAGTTATTTGGCAACCGTAGTGGGCTTATTTTCTCATCTGTTGTTCTATCTGAAAAATTAGTATACGTGGAGTCTGCCACAAACAGGTATCCACATTTAGGCAGCAATTTGTTTACTATACTTATTAGCAAAAGGCATCTTGATGTTTTCACTCAACTCCCTTGATGGAAAAATACTGTACAATCAAAAAAAAAATCTTTTAGCACTTATATTCTTTACCAATCAAAAATCACAGTTGCCATAGAAACTGTAAAAACTGAAGTCAGTCATGACATAACAGGATAATGGAAAATGTCTGCTGGCTCAGGTTTTCATGCTGGAAATGCTTCAGTGAATTTAGCTAGGGAGTCAACGAGTTCCCTTAATCTAACAAAGAATCTTATAACAACAGGCATGATTATTGTTTTTAATAATCCAGTCAGAGTCTGGATATAATCCACTAGTATTTATTACTCCTGCTCTACACATTGGCTACGTTAACAGGAGACAGACTCTTCCCAGAACATTGAGTACAAGCCTCCACTTAAAGTGACTGAATCTCCTTCATTACATGTTTGAGATCACCCTGAAGGGACTCTTGGTCAGTGTTCTCAGCATACCCAAGACCTCATTTTGGGCATTTTAAACTGAGGCAAATCACTTTAAAAATCTATATCGCCATTAGTTTCTGTCTCTTGCATACGCCGTTCAGAAAAAGAACTCTAATCTGCAGGTCTCTGCCCCAACCCAAGGTGGTCCAGCTCCACGCCAAACACTATTTCAGGTTCTTTCCCTACAGCAGAAAACTCAGTAAAACAAAACTCTACCCTTGACTAACAAAGGCTACAAGAGCCTTTCACTCCATCTCACAGAGCCAAAGCACAGGAAGAACTCTGGTGTGTAGAGCTGGTCTGCTTTTTACTGGAACCACTTGACACTTCGTAATTACTAACTGACAGGACTGCCTTACTGGAACCATTTGCCCTTTAAGCAGAGACCATCCTACTGAAAAGAAAAGAATAATAATACAATAATACACAGGAATATTGCTAGGCTGGCCTCGCTGCAGGTGAGCAAACTGAGTAGCTTAACGGTGAATAATATGAAAAGTAGTAATGTGAATATGGAAGTATTCAGATCTTTAAAAAAAAAAAACCTCAGAAGCCTTGTATTGAATTTTACAGAGAGTTTTAAGCATTTCTTTTTGTTTTCAACTATTTTCCTTAAGATGTATTTTTCACTCTGTAGCTTTGATTTAGTCTTTCAAATAACTAGGTACACATACTTTGAATAGATAACAAACAGGTACTGGTGTTCCCTATGCTTTCTTAGAATTATTACACATAAAACTCTATTTTATCATGACTGCATTTGGCAGTTTCCAGACCTGTTGAACAGCTTCACTGACAGCCCCACCGCACTCCTCGCCGCCTCGCTTAAGAACTATATTTAATGGCAGGGGTGAGCACGGTTGGTCTGCAAGATGCTTCAGCAATCCACAGAAGATTAACTGACATAAACAAAAGAAACTTTCCAGTTGCACCTGAGATAAAGTTTGGGTCAGCACAAATTCACCTGTCAACTTCCCTAACCATGAGTTTAGAAAAAAGTTCTGATTTAAAACGAAGTTACACGCTGGTTCCAGTAAAATGACTAGCAAATAATCCATGAGCGCAAGAGTAAACTTTCTTCAAGGAACAAAGGAACAAACACAAATCACCTCTCCTTAACAGGAATGGCATGAATAAATTTGCTTCCTGAATATATTGTGCAGGCTTCTTACTAGAAGACAAATGCGTGATTCACACAAATCCCTAAACCTTAGGGGGAGAGAGACAGATGCATTTCTTCAGTTACCATGATGGGAACCTAGTCAATAATATGTATAAACCCCTGTAGATTCTCACTATTCTCTTCTGTTCTCTGGCATTCTGTCATGAGTTTTACATTTAAAATACCATTCAACATTTCTGTATGCCATTACCACATTTACTGCACTTGTACATATATATATGTACACAAACACATATATATGCTTTTTTAAATTACATATATACACACAAATATAGTTATGCTTTGTTCAAGCTCTAAATATACGCACATATGTGTACACATGCACAAAGACCTTTACCTTTATTTATTGAAAAAGGCACATTCATTTCCATGGATGCCATTGAGGAAATGAAAGCAATATAATGTTTCTATAAGCATTTAACTGATTTGGATATGTACAACATTTCTTTTTGAATAAAAGATACTACCACAGGAAAAGAAATACAAAGATTAATGTAAAATTTTGAATATTAGTAATTAATAACAGTCTTGATCTACATGCAGCTTATAAAATACTGTTATAATATTACATTCCACTGTCACAAAGCAGTACTGTGTACTGACAGGGATTACTGGAGCTCATGGCATAATAGAGGATTTTTTAGATTGCTGTTGTGTGCCCCAGCAGTCCCTTGGAGAAGCAATGAATCTGCACATGTATTGATAAAGAAGAGTAAGAAGAATTTATATGAATCATTTTAGATTTTTCTGAGCAGCAGAGTAGCTGTGGGCACACAGTAGGAGCCCAGACTTCAGGGAAAATGTGTACAGAATACACACGTTACTGCATAAAGTGGGCTAAGAAGGAAAGAATTTGACACTGATCTCAGATGAGGCTAGAGCAAACACGTCTTACATATTCTAAAAGCCTGCTGTTATGCGTACAACATACGCTAGTGAGGATAGAGTTGTCTGCAACAGAAAGGTGTGTTTTCATGTTTTACCCCCTATTCAAACATTACGCAACCCAATCCTGCAACTTTCTGACACAAATAATCTTTATTTGCAAATATTCTTATTGATCTCCATTTTTCATCTAGAGATTTTGGACTGTTAATAAATTTGTCATTTGGGTTTTGCAGAAGCTGACGACTAACAGAAAACAACAACAACAGAGGACAGGAATCTGAAAACCACTACTACCAGTATCTGATTGAAAAGAAATGAGTTCTGATACAAAATATGCAATTCTAGATCCTCTGAAAAACCTTTAGAAAGTAGTAATCTGTTGCAGTAATCACCCCAATAAACCCATTCCCCCAGAAAAATATAGACTTATAGTTCCAAAAAAAAAAAAAAACAACCCAAGGATGAAAGTAAAATTGGGAAAATAAAACTGTTATATAGGAATTGCCAAATTTTCTTTGAGGTAACAAACAGGAAAAGAGCCAGAAGTTCCTCAGCTAATTTACAGGAAATATTACATTTTCTTGGGCTACAGATTTAATTCTTCACCACCGTATATAAACAGCACTGTAAAAGGAAGATGTGGCTTCTATTTTGATGCCGCTGAATTGTACAAGATTCAACTATGGAGAGCCAAGCTCCTTAAATTCAATATTTGTTGTTTATTTCCGCATTACAAAAACACTTAAACTGGTGTATTTACTTTGTGATTTAGAAAGTCTGCTGTTGCAGCAGTCAGGGATGTTTTGGGGGTTTTTTCCCACCACAAAAATCTTACAAAGTACTTACCTAGACAGCTGCATTAGAAAACTACTACCATTGCCTACAGAAACATGAGCAAATAGGTTGTGGCTTTGTCAAGAATGAAACAATGGAAGTGGGAGGAAAAAACCCAAAACCCCTAAAATAAAAAGCCCCACATAAAAATGGAAAACAAATGAAAGCTAAGCAAAATCAATGTATCTGCATCGTGTCCTGAAGCCTATTCACTAGACAAAAGCACTGGCAGACTGCCAAGTATAAGAAATTCCAGGCTGAAAATCCCGCCGCTAAATTTGGAGACTTCAAGAACCAACAGCAAGAGCCTCAAACACAATCAAAGCAGGGTAATGAGTTGGGGAGGGGACATCTCACATCTACCCGTGTCTCAAATCATCAAATCATCACAGTCTGTTATTCCCACTAGAACTCCAAATTCAGCAAGAAGCCTACAGAAAATCTGGGCTTTTCAAAACCACTCCATACTGGTTGCCATCTGCACTTACAGAGGTGAGGCAGTAAAACTGAAAGCATCAAATCAGAACATGGGATGTACACATACATTGGGCGGTGGAAAGTGGCAAATAGATCCCAGGGCTAGCAGAGACTCGAGCTAGTAAATTGATGAAGCAAAACACAGTTCTCTACAGACTTATCAGAACAGGCCCAAAAGCAGCATAGTCAAGGTTTCACAGCACTGTACAAGCTTCTTCTGGAGACATACTTGCTGCTACCACTCTCTGCTTATCACTCAACTCGGTTCTGGAAGAACAAGCAGTGCTACTTCAGCTCTCTCCCCATCTCTGGTGCACACAAGCCATAAAACCACAAAATAATTTGGGTTGCAAAGGACTTCAGCAGGGCTCTAGTCCAATCTCCTGCTCAAAGCAAGGTCAGCTAGGATACCAGACCAGGCTGCTCACAACTTTGGCCAGTCAGGTCTGTCTTGAGAACCTGCACGGACAGAGAATACAAAGCATTTCATGGCAGCCTGTTGCAGCCTGTCTGTCCTCATGGTGAAAAGCTTCTCTTTGCATTCAATCGAAACCTCTCTCATTTCAATCTACATCCATTGTCTCTCACCCTCCCATCACAGACCACTGGGAAGAGCCTGCCTACATTTTGCATAAGCTCCTCACAGCTACTGCACAGTTCTTCCTACCAAGTCCACCACAGCCTTCCCTTCTCCAGGCTGAACAAGGTCAGGTCCCTCAGTCCCTCCTCACAGGGCGAATGCTCTAGCCCCCTCATCAGCTTGGTGACCCCCTGCTGAACTTGCTCCACTTTATCAAGGTCTTTCTTGCACTGGGCAGGGGCAAAGCTGGACACAATGTTCTAGGTACAGTCTGATAAGGGCGGAGATGCTGGGCTGAGGGGGACGGTCACTTCCCTTGCTCTGCTGGCTGTGCTGCTGTTCATGCAGCCCAGGAGGCTGTTGCCCTTCTTGGCTGCCAGGGCACACTGCGGGCTCACCTTCACCTTGCTGTCTGTTCTCCAAGACCCCCCCGCATCTTTTGTGCAGAGCTGCTCCCCAGCTGGTCAGGTCCCAGCCTGTACCGTTGCAAGGGGCTCTTCCTTCACAGGTACACACAACTCTGCTTTCATATTTGCTGCGTTTTCTGTGTCTCCTGTCAGCCCATTCCTCCAGCTTGCCTAGGTCCCTCTGAATGGCGGCTTTTCCCTTAAGGGCATCAACTCTTCGCCTCAATGTGGCTCTCCGATGTGATGCAAGTCACTCTGTCACCTCCTTCAGGTGATCAATAAAGATGTTATGCAGGACAGGTTTCAGGACAGACTCCTGTGGTGCCCCTCGAGATAGAGTACAACCCCTTCACTACCACGCTCAGCTGAACATCCAAGTCCTCAGCATGCTTTTGAAAAGTCCACTCAAGGAGAATCGGTACAGAAGTGTCCCTTACCCAGTGAAGCCTTCTTCCTTTTCAGATAAGGAACTACATTAACCCTATTGCCAACTGTAATTCACAAATAGCTCTAGCCTAGCTTATTAGGCAGATGATGATAAAGAAAATGGAGACACCCTCCTAGCTGCTACATATGAATTGTCAGATAAAGTCCAGATCACTTATTGCTACTCATTTACACACATAGTTTATTGCAGATATGAGGCTTTATGTAGATTCTACAAATGATGCAAGTTTAGTAATTGGTAACCTCAACCTCAGAAGTCAAAAGAAAAATACACTATAAGCTACCCATGTTCAGCTGGTTGAGTGGGAACAAGAAAAGGATTTCTGTTCTTCAAGTGTCTCATGGAGACATCAAATATGAATCTAGCATCTTCTCAGGGAGAATTACACATTTCTTCCTCTATTTACTCCTGTAATGAGTGGAAGGACTGAGGGCTGTATGGTTGCATTGGCTCAGGTGGCAGGACAAAGAATCAGAAGGATCAGCTGTTCTGTCACAGATTGTGCAGGCGACTCTCAACTCTGAACAGACAGGGTCGACCTGAAGAACTACCCTTCAAGTTTTGTTATTGTTGATTTTCCCTCTTCCCTGAAATCATGACCCAAAATGAAAGATTGTCTCATATATACTTTAAAAATTTTGCACAATCTAGATATAAATGATATAGCATAGCAGCAGAGTTTCCTCTGAAACTCACTCTGACATGCAAGTTTTTACATAACTACCACCAGAGGAAATAGTTCTTTTTCAAAAAAAGTATTTCCTCACCATGTCAACATTTAAATGTAATAAACCAGAAAAATACTTCAAAATAAAAGCAGGTAGCCTATACTGTATTTGTTCCGAGTAAGATGAACCTTTCTTAGCTTGCATAAAAACAAGTATCATGCCTACACACCACTTTAGTACTTACGAGTAAAATGATTAGAAGTGGATGGATGGACATTAGTCCCACTGTCAGCACTTTCACTGCTAGAAATGTCATCATCTGATTCCCACACACAGGAACAAGGTGAGGAGCCATCAACTTCTTCAAACTTCCTCTTTAAAATCCCGCTCATCACTGCAATGCTGTCACATGCACCTGTAACAGGAACAGAGGCAATGAGCTAGTGAAACACCTGCCTGCTGTCCAGGTGTCAAACTCATTTATCATGGGGGAGTTCATACATCAATCCGCTGCTACTACAGTTAGCTAAATGGCTCCTTACCATGAGTTTTAAACAACTTCTCCAGGAAGGAGTCAAAAATACTTAGCATCAGCATATTCACCATCTCAATGACTTTCTTAGTCTTTTGTTCTAAAGACAGAAGGTAAATGCTACCTGTGTTCTACCACCGCAGACAAAATTCTATAACCAATCTCATGCATAAAAAATAAAACAAACCGAAGTATTTCAGTTATGCAGCAAATCTGGGCCAAGCATGAAGTCCAAAATAACTCAGTAGAAATGCGCCTTTGTACAACACTTAAAAACCTACTTGGCACCCAGAAACATTACATGACACAAATCAGTGTTCACTAATAAATATAGTTCAGAAAGAAAATGTTCTTTCTTTTGATTTATTATAAAGGTCTGATTTATGTAATACTCTACTATCAAACGCCCACAATTAGATTTGAGAGCACAAGATACTTTGCATCTTTTCAGGCCAGGTCCTGCAAATACAGTTCTGTCTCATTTTGTCATTTCAATTTATGCCGACGTTTCTTGCAGAGCTTTTGTGAAATTCAGATATGAGTACTGGCACACACGTAGACTATTTCCATTCGCACAAGTAAAGCATCAAGGGACTGAATCCATCCTTATGAACTTGGCTTCCTAATAACACTGCCAAACAAAGCCAGTCATGTTGAACATTGCTCATTGTTTCCCTTTCATATATAACAGCTGATCTTCTAATCTCCTTTTATGGAATACCAAGCAGAAAAAGATCAAAATATTTTTCAGGCAATTCCTAGATCATTTTAACGCATCTGATAGGCTGAAACAATTTTTTCTCTATCTTTAATTAAAAAAAAACCTTAAAGTTTACTGTCACCATCGTTACCGATTGCATCCTACTGAACACCGAAAATTAATTCTAAGATCTTAATTTAAAAGTTACAGATAATATCTACTCTCTGACTACACTAATCAGCGGAATGTTGCTGTAAACAGCTGGGGAAAAAAGGCTGTTGGTTGAGGCTTTCAAGCATATAGTATCAAAAATTCTCATTCTTCTGAATGCCACTTGCCTTCAGCTTGTTAAGCTGCCAATTCAATTCATTTTATAACAAAGTTGATTTCCTCCAGTAAGTTTCAGTCTACCTTTATGGATGTGTGTCATTTAGATTCACTATAATGAATTCTTTAATTCACTATAGATGTGGAATCACGACATAACGCTAAGAACAGATGCTGCATAAGGTGATCTGCAGCACCAAACTTGTTTGTATGCAGAGCACACTAAAAAATTAAATAACAAATAGATTAGGTTTTAATATTGTCAGTCACATAGACAGCTTTAAATGCATATGCCTGTCATGATGGTCTCAGCTTGTTTTACTATTTATGAAAAAAAAAATGTTTTCCTGAAAGGGATTTCTTCAGGCAAAAGACACAACTTAAACAGAACGTCCTTAGATCTCTCAACCTTTGCCCTTTTGTCCAAAAATGAATTGCTATAAACCGCAAAGAAAGCATTGTATTTTTACTCTGAGGACAAGAAAGGAAGCATTTAGCATCATTTTGTAATAACGTTTGCAAAAACTGTAAGATAGAAAAGAAGAAAACCACACATGCACAGAAAACCCACAATAATAGAGAGGGGGCAGAACCCCCCCCCAAAAAACACGTTCAGAAAGAACTCTGAACTGTCCCCCACGTCCTCGCTGTATCTCCTGCCAGCCACCTTTTCCACTGCCTCCTGCAGTGCTTACAGCACTGAAATTGTGAAATCACCATTATTTCCATGGCAACAGCCTGCAATATCAAAACCACAGGATTATAGCTTGACTGCAGAAGAGGGTAAAGAAGCAGCTGGAGTGTGAGAAAGAAAGTGCTTACACTCAAACATCTCAGTGAAAAGAGTGATAAATGGGCTGACAAAGAGTTTATTGTACAAGTGAGACCTAGGTCAAAGCCATGTCCAAACCCATTGAAATTGTGTCTACAGGAGTTGTAAAGTTCCAGGTCCAAAGAACCTCAGTCATAACTGCACAGCAAGGCAAACTTAATAGCTGCAATCATCACTAGTGTGCAGACTGTCAGAGAACAAGAACTAATTTCATAGCCCGAGATGATTTCCAGACAAAAGCCCTTCTGTCAGACATTGTCTTCTGCAAGTACACCAAAGAGTGACTGGATGACTAACGTGCACCTTGCACATCAGTAAAGTTGGTTGCAGATAGTGAGAGTCTCAACAGCCAGAACTGTTTACAGCTAGTAGCAGAAACAAGTATTTTTCACACCAAAGGGTTTTTAATTTGCTTGCATTTAGCAGAGCCTACATGTGCGCCAAGTATCATGACCTGGTAGCAGCAAAGCCATTTCATTAATAAGATCTATGTCATGAAGCGTTAACAAACGATTCCCAGGATCCTTGGGAGTGGCGTACAGGTTAGCTCTACACCCAACTAGCCGATCACAGTAAGCCAGGAGGTATGGGAATACTGCAGAACCGGAGTATCACTACAACACATAAAGAAGGCATAGCTATCCATTGTACATTTAATATATATGTATACATATATATTTATTTGCCCAATTTTTGTTCTGAATGTCTTCGAGGAAGATCATCAAAAAGGTTGTTTGACCCACTAGTCATGATAAAATTCAGGCGTTGCCACTTCCCTGAGATCTATTGATTCTAGTCTCTGCTATCAAGTGTCCCCAGGAAAACACTACACAGGGGAAAGGAGACACTTCCATTACTCAAGAGCTTGGCTATCACAAAGATAGATTAAAGAGTATCTAAAATGGTTTGTACACACTATGTACCAGCAGGAGATCCCGTTAGAATAACATCTGTATGAACAGCTGCTGCTCCATAAGCCAGTATTCTTTGGAAAGAGGCACATCTGCACAGTAGCATATGAGGCATGTTCCACCTGATATATTTAACCCACACCTTGTTTCCATAGGCGACCTGTAGTACCTGAGTGCGATCCACATCTCCAGGAACTAGGAGATGATAAGCACGGTGACACAAAACGCAATACTGTTTATGAAAGCATTATTTTGCACTCTCTGTTGATGATGCAATATATCCCAGTGGAAGACAGAGAACAGGAATAAGCAACGGTCGAACTTCTAACAGCAATGAGGCCACAAAGTTTGTAGTATCTCTAAAGGTTCCTTAAGTCCAGAATTGGGGAACCAGGACAGGGAACTCAAATCGTCATTCTTTTTCCTGTGCCACAGCTACGACTGAATTGGTAATTTCAGATTTTAAGGAATCAAACTGAAGCAACTGCAGTTGCAAAGAAAACAGAATCCAACCTCATTCTGAACTGAAGACTCTACAGGTTTAGGGGATAAGGCACCAAAGACACACACAAGTCAAATTTTCAATACATGAATTGAAAGTAAAACTATAAATAAACCCCACATCTGATAACAGAAATCATAAGGGTAATATAACTACATGGTGGTACAATTTTGCTAACACTGAAGTCACCTATGGCACGCAAGGCAGTACATCATATAGGACGGGAATAATCTCAGACACACAGAAGTGCTATAGCAATATGTATATTCTAATGAAAAACAACTAAATGTGCATATTTCTGTATAGAATCCAGTACACAAAAGTCCACAACTGACCACAGGAACCAAACAGCATCACATGACTAAAAAACATGCACAGAGTGGTAAGTCAATATTCTTGGACGTCTAGTAAGACACCAGGTGAGGTCCAGCCTTCAGAGGCGAACACTGAAAAACAACCACTCACTGCAGTTAAAGATCTGCTACATCAAACTGTCAGTTTAGGTGAAAAAGGGAGAAAGTTGGCTTGAAAAGTTCAGTTAGAAACAGACCTTTCAGGATAATTATTAAATAGCTGTCTAGTAGCTACGATTGATTTGGAGCAGCATCCTGCTGATTCAGGCAACTGAGTAACAAGCAGGCACTGGGAGCTTTCCTGTTTGTGGCTGTATCCTTCACAATAAATAGTCCCCACATAGCCATGTGATACACCCTCTGCTGCGCTCCTCGCTATGCTAATGTGGCATTAATCCACAGCAACGCAAAACGAAGTTGAAACTGAGGGAACAATATTAAAGCAAGGAAAAAAATCAGCCACACACAGTGCTGTGAGGTCAAACACCAATTGCCTGAAACAGTTAAGGATTCTTCAAGGAAATGGCAACTTGCCACAGCAGAAGCATATGACAGATGTGGGCTGGGAGAAGGACATATCTTTCTTAAACACCGTCCGTCCATTTTTCCTCCTTTCTTTCCTAGTTTTCCTCCATGCTGAAGAAACTACTCCCACAAAGAGATCGTTTAACCAGCTTTCTAGCTGCAGGTACACTGACTGGCGAAGCAAGTCCCCCTCAAAGCTCCATGGCAACAAGCTTTGCCTTGCTATGATGCCGGATAATTGGCAGGCACCACACATGTAAAAAGTTCAGAGGCAACATGTTATTACTAGAAGACAAAAATCCCATGTAAATGCGAGGAATATATTTAAAACAGTCACAATACTACCTAAAACCTACAAAGTGAAATAATGTAAAAGCCTGGCTGATTTTTCTCTTGTACCTGAAAAGGCTGGAAATTTTAGAAAACCATGGTAACAATCTCATTGCAGCAGTCCTTTAGAAAGCAGGTATCTCCAAATCCCAGTAAAAAGCCCAAAAAGAGCCGTGGTAGAATTACTGAGTGGAAGGGCAGGTGACAGCACATCACCTGTGCTCCCAGGAGAAGCTTCTTCTCCATAACCTACACTGCCAAACTTACTCTACAAAACCTAACCATCTCCTTAGTGTTTCACTGACACCCGTGGACAGAAAAAAGGAAAACAAAAAAATAGTCCACAAAAAAAAGGTGCCAGAACCACATTCGATAGGCACTGCAGGGAGAGGTAAAAACCCTTCTAACTTGCCCTTCAGCTACTGCTTTGTAACGTGCTAAAAGATACTAATAAAACAGACAACAAGCTGCAATATGGAAATATGGAAAAAACTAAATCTTTGTGCAGTGACAAAGACAAATCCAAAGACATCTTCATCCTAGTCAAAATCTTCAAATAAATGACTGTTTTGCAAAATTCGGCATTATAATATACAGCTGATACAACACCACATGGGAAACTGAACAGGTATGGAACATACCTATGAAGACATTAACATCAAGTATGTACCATACGCAGTAAACATAACAAAACAGATGTGAAATAATAAAACAGGACCCTGCCTCAGATTATATCTCCTCATGATTTAGAGCAAAGCCTCAATACAGGAATCAGTTATTGACTAAAGCTCAGGAAAAACAAGAGAAAGAGTCCAAGAACACACTGGCATTTAGGGGGGAAAATCCAATTAATTGTTCCTTTCATTCATTTATGAAACCTTATTTCATACTAATTCCTTCTTGAGAGCTGATCACATACTATGATAAAATCTACCTGGATTAAAAAAATCTTAGCTGGAATTAAAACAAAAATAAAAAGGCAGGCATCAAACAAAGACTTGACCTATGAGTTACACTGCATTTTGCCTTGTCTCAAATGTATCAACTGAAAGTACGGAAAAATGTTGACAAAGTCTGTAGTAGCAAATCTCTCTTGCTTCCAAACAAAAAACACTTCTATGCAAATGACTGCCAACTGAACAGGAGGATGCAGAAAACAGATGTTACACATAAAACATTACTGCAAAGTACTCATCACAAACAACTCCCACCCACTGGCCAGTCAGCACGTACTATAACATGCTAGGGAGACTTGGCAAATAATTTCACAGTTAAATCATGAATATTGATGCTCACAAGCAGAGATGTTTGGATTATTTGTTGTGATTAATATTCTTTTTGAATTTAGGTCTTTTTCTTAGCTTGCAAACAAAGCTTGATTATTTTTAAGACATTTTTCTTACCTGCTGAATAAATGTCAGCAGCAGAGATGGTCATGAACTAATCAAGGTGTTTGCTTGGTTCCACGTATTGCATTTCATTATTTCGCTCTTTGTGTAACTGACAGTTTTAAAGGGGGGGGAAGGGGTGGGAATAGTCAAAACCAAAAGCATCTACAGTGACAACATCACTCACACAAAGAATATCATTTGCTTGTGAAAATGACTATTCATGTAAAGGACTGCATTAATGCAGACAAAAATCCATTTGCATGAATGCTTGCAAACAGTGAGTAACAGAGGTACATGAACATGAATCAAACAGCTGTTCAGAATTCAAATTAATGTTTGCAATACATGTTTCACTGTATTTGGCAGCTCTAATCACAAGTACCAGTTGCCAGAGGTAGGCTCTGATAGTTTCATTACTACAATCTGTAAAAATTAAAAACACATAGCAAGATAATTCCACTTAAGAGACTGCTCTGTATAGGCACAGGGAATACCATTAGTATAATCTTATTCATAAATTCGTGCTTACAGCAGTGGTCAAGTTACACAGACATAAACTAGGAAAAGTCTTTCTCTGCTTGTTTGCGTCAGTCTAGCTAAATCCATTGCACTAAGTAAATCCTGCAGGATAAGGCGGCGCAATTCAACCTGGGGAATCTGTTCTGGCATTGCACAACAAATCCTGCCAAGTCTGCTCTTTGCAGGGTTTCTATACCATCACTTTACAGCACTCCTGATTTCACACTTGAGTACTAATCCACTAATCTTCTAGACTGCCTGCACATTGCTGTACACTCTAACACACACCAACTAGCTCCGCTGGCAATGAATTTAGAACGCAGAAAGGATGTTGGCATATGCTTACCTCCTGTCTCTACACGCAGCAGAGATGCAGTGGTGGCAGATCTGGCTCTGGCTTAGTCCGCCAGAAGCATCTCATAAGGTCCTACGTGCACCAGGCCCGTACACATTACCCTCTCCATCATCCAAATATAAAACTCCCACATACAGCAGCAGTAAACGGTCTTCTGATGCCCAAGTTCAATTGCTAGCTACATCAACTCATGTTGGCAGTTAAATGAAACACTCATATCATTCAGCCAACAGAATAAAACTCTAGGCTAGTTCTCCTAAGTCTTCTCTTGGCACGCTCCTCAGAGAGCAAAAGGAGATCAGTAACAGGCAGTGATAATTCAACCAGGCACCCAGGAGCTTAGCATTCAGGTCTCCAATGATGATGGCGCAACCTGGTAGAAGGGGATTCAGAGGCATCCAGCGAGCAGGCTTTCCTATCAAGATGAGACTTGCCCAGACAAGCTGTTTAGTTTGAGTTTGTGTTGCATGTATAACAATTTTTGAAGATTGCTGCAGCGAGAACTGCTCCTACAAGAGTGAAAGATGCATAAATGACAGAGTCCTAGAGGCAAACAGGAGATTAGGAGATTCAGGAGAAAGTCATGCTGAAGGTAGGTCACAAACTCAAGTTCATAATGCCTAACCTCCATCTAAGCCACCTAGAACTCTTTTAGCTGTGCGTGTCACAGTCTTTTCCGAAGTCTTCAGGTAACACTGCTGAAGACCTGGTACTGGCCACTTGTCTTCTAGGTTTTAAGCTTTGACGATGAAGTGTCATCAATGAAAATCTCTTCACCCAAAATCTCTGTGGAAGATTTTCTCTTGCCTCTGTTCGAAGGGGGGGGGGGGGGGGGGG
>VZSF01003342.1:315856-339725 GCA_013398295.1 Chionis minor | reverse complement strand
GGAAGAAAAAAGAAAAAAGAAAAAAGTGCCACGTGTTTGGCCTCCACTACAAAAGTATCTGTATCCCAGAAGAATTTTTTAAGTTCCTATATGGGCTCCCAGAAAAGACTTAGTACTTTTTAAACTGTGCTGCAGGAGTACTTGCAGCACAGCTGTGTCCAGGAGATGTCACAACTCTTCATAAAACTGAAACATGAAACAGAAAAATCACTGCCACCAGCCCTACTGAATTCTACAGATACACAGCTTTTTAGAGAAGAGCGAGCGTGCTGGTGACGGGAAGAACTGATCTACTGCTACACGGGAGACGGCACACTAACAACACATCCCTGTTGCACCTCTTTGCAAAATGACAGCGACCATTTGGCTTGCTTTACCACTGCCTGGCAAGTGGAGCAAGGTTCTGAGACCGGCAGTAGTGTCTTCAGCACACTTTTGGCACAGCGGCTTTGCACTACGCTGCTCACACCTACAAGAATGGCAGTAGGGTCCAGCTCTGTAGGGGAGATTGGAAATGCCATCAACTTTCACGGTGCTGTAAATAAGTGGTTTTTAATAGAAATTTTAACCAGATTAGCTCAAGTATTAACATTAACTGGCACACTGCAACCTGCCTTCATACTATTTCAGTACAGCTCTTCCACACTGGTCTTTCATGAACATCAATCTTGCACATTGCCTGCAGAGGAACTGCACAACACGGCAGGATATCTTGTATATCTCAGTATGCTCCTGCCAAAGTACAGCATGGTCAAGGTTGGTATATGCCAAAGGGGGCTTCACACCTCTACAGCCCTGATAGATGCTACTTAGCTCCTCGTTGCATGCGATTTAACACGCAGCCGGGCTGCTCATTCACCGCTGCCAGCAGAGAGAGCATGAGTTCGACAGCCTCCCCGTTTCTGCCCTACAATCTTTGCATCTTGACACAAGGTTAGCCATTCTCACCTCTGAAATCAGTAGTGTTTAAGAGAATTCTCAAAAAAAAACCCCAAAAACAAATGCACACAAAACAAAACAAACACCACCACCAAAAAAAACACAAAAAAAAAAACAAACCCCACCACAAAAAAAAAAAAAAAAAGAAATCAAACCCCCCAACACCCCCAAAACCAGAACACCTGAACTCCCAGAAGTGCAATATGAACTTGTGACACAAAAATGTACTGGAGTGTACTTGCAAAAGTAACTCTGAACTAGGTTTTCCTCTTTTATCTGAAAAACTAGGAGCAAACTCTTCTACTGTAATGGTTTATGTCTGTAGGGGTGTGTGCCCATGTCTGAGGGGACGTAGGGGAGTCTACATGCGAATTTTGGATTACAAAGGACCAAATCCTTCATACCTTGCTCGTGCCATAATTATTGACAATAATGACATGTTACAAGATTAAGAATGTCTAACTTTAGGAGATTAGAGTTTAGAAACAAGATGAATGGATAGTTTTGGGGGAGGGGAGGTTGAAAGTGACAGATGTGATAAGACAGTCTGTCGTCACACACATGGTCTGGTATTAGCTGTATGGCATGGAAGTCTCTCTTCAGGCATGAAGAAATAATACTGAAAATTGCTGGAAAAACGTGGCCTGGCGGAAACCTCAGTTCATCTGCCTGCAACTTCTTATAAAAAACCAAACAAAATCAAAAAAGCAGTACTTCCTCCATGTTATCATCACTATCTTCCGCAACTTAAGACATAATGACACGTAATGTGCAACAAACTTTCTCATTACTATTTTCAGCACATGAGAACTTCTACTTCTATATCCAGAAATCAAAGAATTCATGTCCAATTGGGACTTTACTGCTGTAAACCACACAGATGCTACTTCCAGCAACTTATCACACCTGTACTTCATGAAATAATGTTTGTATTTACTTATTATCTCCACACAATCTTAAACTACATGCTATAAGAAAGGGCTTCTTAAAATTAAAGCAACCCAGATTTGCTCATCTTAATACAAATTATTCTCAGTAAGAAGGCCTGCTGTAATTAAAATTTATTGTCCTCAGAAAATATTTTCTCTGATCCATGTAATAATCTGCCTTATTAATGTTAATAGTCTCTTATATAATGAAAGATACCACATCCTTTCCTCTTACTCATTTCACTTAATCGAAACCAAGTATTCAACTTTTACTTTAAATTACCTTTGGTACTTGTGTTGTTAGATAAAAATGGATTTTAGTATTAATTTGCAGAGGATTAATTATTTATATGTGTAACAATATCTTGTAATATTTTAATGTTGCCTTTGAGACACTGCAGAACAGGAAAAATGCCTCAATAATGGAAAATTAATCAGCAATTTTGATATATGCTGCAACAAATCCCATATATACTAACAAAATAAAAGAACAAATGAGGCCTATTTAGCCCACCAAGCAGTACTGAAGAAATGTTTGCCATTTGTTCTATTTTCTGGGCACAAGCAGGAAGCCACCCAATGGAAATGAAGGAGAGAGCAAAAAAATAGAAGTGGTATTTTTCACATATAACTGAATACCAGCTAACAACAAAAGAAGTTGTGACATGTGGAAAGAATAAATAATAAAGAACTGGATTAAAAAAAAAAGTAGTGGCTACAACTTTGAAAATAATTAGTTCTTTAAAGGATGAAATGTCATAGGAATGCTAAGTAATGTAATGCTATTTCTTGCTTGCAACAAGTTCTTTAGTAATTTAGGGTTTGGCTTTTGTTTAAGGTAATTTAATATTCGACTTTAAATTATTTGTGTGATATTTCAATCACCTACACATACAACTGATAAGGAAAAACATTCAGTAAAGATTCTGCAATAAATAAAAGACATCGTTTTATTTACAAATTGTTAACTTACAAAGGCAGGGCTTAAGCATGCTCTTCCCGCCATTGTCTTCACTGGGAATAAGCCTGTGTCCTGAAATACTACACAACACATACCCACACCACCACCGTGGACTTTTTTTTCCAACTTTCTACCTGCTTTCAAACTCTTCAGCTATCCTACCTCCCACTCACATGCTCCCTTCTCAGTAGGGTCTGCAACCAAGGCTAATGAGCTTACCTCACTTCTGCCGAGCAGGTGAGCGCTGGCAGCAGTCGAGAGGGAATATTGGACCCAAAATGCAAATCTGTAGTTCACGTAGAATACCTGAATCATTAGGAAACTTTAAAACCAGTGACAACACAGTAGTTTTATTCAGTATCTTTCATGCTGTCATTAATAAGCGGCAGATATTTTTAGCCACCAAAAGCCAAATCCATCTGCAGCAGTGGCGTTTCCAAGGAGACAGAATAATTTAAATACATGTGGAACTAGATCTCTGTTTTCATCAACTCCTTTCTGTTACTGGAGCTGCTTTGAGTCAGATTTCTCATTTGAGGGGAAAAGTGGTTGGAATACATAGATTTGAGATTGTAATTTAACAGTTGTGCTTACGCTTTCAGCTACATACCCATTCGCTACAAATAACAAGTGTTAGGATGCAACTCAGCTATTTTTCAGTCAGTATTACATACCAGTGTTCGCATTCTAGTATAAAAAAAAAGATACAGTCTGTCAGTCTTTTAGACGTTTTGTGAATCACTGACATTTGCTGCAAGTTATTAATTTTTTTTGATTGATCATTTGTTTAGCAAACATACCAGGCTCCATTCTCTGAAGAAACAGCCAGGAGAAAAGCACACTCCTCCAGATGCTTGCAGCTGGTAAGGTGTATAAACAAGTGGAAAGAGGAAAAAGCTTCTTCCAGTCCTCTTTAACACTCAGTAAGAGTTCTACTGACCTTGCCCAGTTTTTCTTCACTTTTTGGCTTTACTCTTTTCACTTTTTAATTCTGGTTCTCCTCTAAGGGAATTCACTCTCAGTAAATACAACAAAAATGGATATATGAATTTACTC
Organism: Chionis minor; assembly: GCA_013398295.1. Taxonomy (NCBI): domain Eukaryota; kingdom Metazoa; phylum Chordata; class Aves; order Charadriiformes; family Chionidae; genus Chionis; species Chionis minor. The sequence continues at coordinate 335,840 of VZSF01003342.1, read as the reverse complement.
ATTTTAATCTCTGAAATCTATTAAAACTAAATTCCAGTATTTTAGCTTTATAAATATACTTTATGACTATATACTTCTCAAACGAAGCAGAAAGCTTCTCATCTTGTCCTTTATTTCAGTGCTATATAAATAGAGTGTGACAAGTAAATAATCCCATTGTTATACTTTCAATGCAGTATAAAGATGAACAATTAACTGATTAAAAACTATTTGTTCGCAGAATAACATTCCCAGTTTTTCTATCAATGGATTCATTTAGAATACAGCATTCAAAAGACATGGACAAGCACCACAAGAATTAACAATTGCTCTATATTATTTTTAAAAGGAACCTCTTCCATAAAACATATATACTGATAATTGCTTATAGATTAGATGTTTCTTACTAACATACTATAATTAACTCCAAGAAATTCCAGAAAAAAGGTCACATTTGAAATATATAGTGATTACTTAATTATCTTAAAGGAGCTACTGCAGATTCTTAAGAGATTAAATACAGCAAATGTATAGTTATCTAAAACAAATTACATCCCCCCATAGTGCTATTTCCATCACTAATCTGAAGTAATGCAAATGTATGGTTACTTTTAAAAAAAACACACACACCTATAACACTGGCAATAATTTGTAACCACAATTCATTCATTTCTGCTTCCAGCCAGCAAAGCTGGGTCCTGTAGCGTAACAATTATTTGCTTCACATAAAACGTAGAAATAAGTCAATAGAGCACTTACACATTGAAATCCTTGCCCCAGTGAGGCCAGTATGAAAACCTCCAGTTCCTTCAGTGGGGCCAGGACTTCTGCCTGTAGAGTCTTATATCCTCAAATAATGTGGCTTGATAAACAAATCTATTTTCTGTACCAAGCAAGTTATTTGCTACTTGCTGTCGCCAGTGTCTGTGAACTAACAGTTGCTGATAACACGTAAACTCAACAGAACAGGCTTCATACAAGCTATTTCAACAGTTTATTAAAACTGGTACATAACTGCTGTACATACTACAAGATTTATCTGTATTGTAGACATAATTTAATTAAATGCATCATGGTTTTTCATTACGACAAAGATAATTTTATGACCAAATTATAAGCCACATTCATTCCAAACCTAAAAACAATGCAAAAATCCACAAAAAAGACCCCTTTAAGAGTTTTTCTGAGGAGCCATTCTTACTGTCTGTTCAACACTAAATAAAACACATACAGTTTTAGAAGCAGTTCATTTGTAAGCCCTTTTCCTATCCAAACTCAAAGAAAACATTTTTAGATCTTCCAGCACTATTTTCCTGCTGGTAGCATACACTGTATTTTCAACAGCAAGTATTTCCATCACACGAAAGACCTCTTTTCCTACAGCTTACTGAACAACTTCAGCATCAACGAGATGCAATGCCCATACTGTCACACGAGAAAATTGTCAGATAGCATCAGGCATGCCTATGATTTCACTGTCTACGGATCTCACATTGGGTGAAACCTGCTAGGCAGGAGAAATAATAACCTGAAAAGCTGCTTCAAGTCGTTAATGAGGAAGAAACAATAAGATGCTTGCACGTGCATTTTTTACACCCAAGAAATGTTGTGACAAGGATCAAGAATAGCTATTTGGAACAGGAATTTTTATCACCCTTACCTGTAAATCGGGTTTCTGTGTTTCAGCTTCCGTCAGTGCAGACTGAAAGGTTTACTCCTCCTTTTTCCATCCATCAGACAGCAGTCATCCAATAACTGAAGTCATCCTGGCATCCTCTGGAACATGCTCTCTCCCTTATTTCCCACCCCCCACCCCCATCTGCATGCTAGCAAAATGGGAAAACAGCAAGAAGAAAACAAAACAAAAAAGCACATCTAAAACCCAGCTTTAATGAGCTACTTAGTAATCAGTGAGGGCGCTCTGTACTGGAAGGTAATAACAAAATTTAATGACAAGAAAAAAATAAGTCTATTAATAACCTTCAGCTACACTAGTGAATAGCAATTCTCCCTTTCAGCTCCTTTTTGTATGGAAAAAACAAGTAAACAGCTGTATGAACCTAGTTATTGCCCGTATACATTATTTGAGACTGACTCAGCTATCCACATCATCAGTGAAGATTGCTGCTGTGTATTTAAGAAATTTAGTGATTATCAAAATAACAGTGGTGCTTTTATAGAAAGCAAGAATCTGAAATCTCAATGCAATTCAGAATAATCCAGAGATGAATGCCAGTAATTTCCTACTAAATAAATTTTCTTTCTGTTTGAGGCAGTTTTTTAAATACCTGAAAGAGAATAAATACTAGATACTTTTTCTTGAAGTTCTACCTGTATAAAGGTCTACCTGTACCATCGGTGCACGTGCACTTATTTTACTGTATTTATAATCACTAGCCAAAATCCAATGTGCTGTCTGAACTTTGCCCACATAAAACTTTCTACCTAAGTAAGAATTCAAATGCAAAAAATGACTGGGTGAAAAATTTTTACTTTGCTTGCCTCAGATATACCATTAAGTCTATCTGTAGCCTCTTAAATCTCTAGTCGAAAAAAATGTTTTCCAAGATCAAGGAATTTTTAATTTTTATATATCCACAGAAATCAGGTACGAGCTCAGCTAAAGACAACAGCATCAGATCTATTTTATGACAGTTTAATTAAAATCAAAATAAGAACTAGTCTTCAGTTTTATCTAAAGTAATGTTTACTAGCACATCAAAGCATTTGTACTCCAGGATTTCCCCTTGAAAGGAAAACGTTACACAGCAGAAGCCAACAATTACCTTTGTGTTTACAAATTTCAATCTTCAGCTATGGCCTTCCAATAAATTAACTGTGAATTCCTTTAAATAAGAGCATCTATCCCCTTCACCAAATTATTGATCTTTAACCACAGCAAGACTATAACAACTAGCATACTTTCACTATAAAGTAGCAGCTGTTTTAGCTTCTGAAAAAATTACCTGTCAGCCGTATCGTAACGAACTGCCAGTGGATCCTGTGCATAACATTCAGATTCTGTCTTAATGAGTAAAGTAGGAGTCTTTTTAACCAAATTGCTCAGTTTAACATAAAACCTCTTCCTAACTGCCTAGAAAAAAGGAAATCCATTCCTGTAAGCATTAAAAAACTAAAATAACTATTAGGTTTCAAATCCAGACAATCGATACAATTTTCTCCAGTGGGAAGGAACTGCAGGGAACCAACGAGGAAAATCTTAGCAGACATTCTGCCCTTGTAAGCAATTGGCTGGAGGACATCTTCAACTTTATTTTCTTTTTTATCTGCAGAGAAAAATTTGGAGTTGAGCAGCAAGGCTTCATCTCTCAACCAGCCTGACTGCTGAGGGAGACGTATGGACATAGAGAGTTGTAGTCTCATAACGGGATTTAATAAGAATCTTTTTAATACAGATGCAAGGTGCAACGCTGTTCCAGCCCTGAAGCACTATTAGAATAACTAATGATAGAGAAATGAGCAGTATAAAGAAGTAAATCAGGACACCTTGGAAAATCTACTACAAAAAAAAAGGAGGCTGTTAACAACAAAAAACACAACACCTCTAAAATAGTCCCAGAATGCAGCAACTCTAATACAGTCAGTGTTTCTAAAATAAAACACAGATAGCCTTGGTGCAAAAAATGATTACCATTAAGTAGGCTGGCGTTCCCCCCGCGCTTCACAAGCGCTGCGCACACAGGCCTCCCCAGCAGAGCGGCGACCGTGCCAATCTCCGTCACCCACGCTGGCCCCTTTCCTCAGAACTCTATGCAACATTCCGACGGCCCTTGTGAAGTCTGCCCCACTTGGCACATCCAAAATTGAGCCATGTATTTGATAAACGCATTTTAAATATATGAAATGCACTTCTGCTCCTGCGTTAGGGCAATGGAAGTTGGCCCTGTACCCAGGTGGCCAAACCTTGCGGGTTTTTTTTTTCCTCCAGAGCTATTACAGCGGACAAAAGGAAGGCTTTATCAGGAAGCAGATTCCTCCAATGACATTCTTCACTTCTCCTTTCCCCGATTACGTCCATTGCTGCTAAAATACTTGCTTCCATTTTCTCTGACTCTACAAATGATGAAGCTGCTTTTAGCAATCCCTTTATGGAAGGATGATATGCTACAGGATCACTTCCTTCCTGAAGAAAGCTACCAAGAAAAAATTTAGAAAGTATATATAAATTACACCTCATTAATCCACTCTGCCTTACCATAGAATGGTAGTGACGAAGTAAATTAAAACAGTGCAAGTAGAAATCAGAAACCATGAGGCTGCCAGTGTCTTTTGGCTAAATCTATATAGCTATGGCATCAGGGCTGAAGGCAGTTCCTGACTTGGTTTGGTTTGTTACAAACCATTCACAGATCCCGGTTCACATTTCACTTGCCACTCACAGTTCTTCGTAACATCCAGGCTTATCAGACAAGATTTTTTTACTTCCCACTCCAGAGTTAATGATAAGCTACGCTGGATATGAAGTTGGAAGGTGCTGCACAGACCCACTGGAGACAAGCAAAACACCACTCATATAGCACGAGTTATTTATTGTGATAATTAAGCTGTACACACTTCTACACTGAGGGATGCTGGAAAAAACAAATAAAGCCCCTGTTTATCTTAACACTTAAGACAACCCTGATTGTAAAGACGAACTGACACAGCTTAGTAAATAATTAGAACCTCAAACAAATCTCTAGTATTTCATAACACACACTGCTAAAACTAAACATGATCCTTCCCATGTTATCTGCTTCCAGCCTTTAGCAGACCTAATTGTTCCACTCCCCTCCCTTGGTAGGCTCTACCAGTAGTCCACTTATCTTTCTCTTTAGGTCTTATGCTTTTTTTTTTTTAAATGAAAAAAGTATTTGCAGTTGTACTTTTTTATCCGATTATTTTCCTCTCTCTTGCCTTTATTGTATCCCATATCTGGTCCATACTTGCTTTTTTTAGTGCACATACCAGTTTCCTTCCTAGAACCACAAAGGATTTACTTACTTAAAGACAGAGGAGTTGAATTCTTTAAAGCTAAATCAGTAGTAAAGACTGTTTGCAACTCTGTTCGGGATCAAAGAGGATCCTTAACTTGTTAAGTTCTGCATCCGGTTTTCTGGTTTTGGCCTTTATTTCACATTTAAAAAAAACAAAACAAAACAAAAACCAAAAAAACCCGCAAACACAAACCCAAAAAACCCCAAAACAAACAAAAAAGCCCCAAAACAAACCAAACCCAGGTACATAGTGAGATGAGGATGAGAGCTTATCAGTAACTGTAGTTGTCTATGGTTCACAAGTAAGTTAACTTCAGAACTAGATGACTTTTTCTTTCTGCCATAAAGTATAGGTTCCTGGGCTGACTTCCCAGCCACTCTCGTGTTTAAGACACTGGGTAGCACGTTCTGCATCCTTTTAGTTTCTACTGAAACCAAAGCTTTGCAAATAGGAGAGAAGGAAAGGGAAACGATGACTAGGGGCAAAAGGTACTTGTAGATTTACGTATCTCAAAGGCCTCTGATTGCTGGTAAGTAATGTCTCTCTTTATCTCCACTCGATAATCCATGCAGGCTTCCATACGGCACGTGACTCCCAGCAGCTATCCTCAGGTTATGTAACTTTGTGATAGTTCATCATATAGTCCTTCACTAGAAACCCATTACTGTAGATGTCTTCTGTCAAGCGTGAGATGAGCTCTAACCTACTGCTTAACAGAGACATAGGTGGAGCTTAATATTTAGAGAAAGCTACAGGCACGCATTTGAGACTCCTTAACAGTTTATTCACCGGGCTACTGACTGAAGGATCAGGTATTTGCTTAAGAAAAATAGTAGCTACAGTCTGATTCAGGAGCACAAGAGCTATTGCCTCACCTATGAATGCGGGAAGAGGTCAGATCCACAGCATAATCGCTCTCCTGCAATTATGGAGACCTTAGGACACCAGAACAAATTTCTCACGCGTAGTCTAGAAATAGGGATCTTAGTCAGCGTTCTGCCAGCAAGAGACAAGGAAGATACATCACATTCCACACATTAGATCTACTAGATCTTCTAAATGGAGAGAGACATTGTAACACCTTGTTTCTCAGCACCCTACATATCTGTGGAAAGATCCTTGAAGACAGATGGACTGAGCTTTTAAGGCAGTTACGAGACTATCCAAATTTCACAGCCACTGCCAATTCCACACGGCTACTCAGCACCCAGTGTCATTACAAAATGTGCCAGCACGGTCACCAAGTAAAGTAAACCCTGATAGAGAAGGAAGAAGAAAGCGATGAATGAACTAAGCATGACTTAGTGGTCAGCACTCTGGGCTGCTGCCTGGAAAAATCCTGCATGGTCAAAAGAATTGGAACCCACTGATATTTGATTCTGAAATCCAGGCCAAGGTTTCCTTAATTTGAAGCTGCTGCCATTGCAAGGAAATTACTTACGATTTATGAACAAAAACAAATGAAGAATTGAGGTTTCTTTCTCACAAACGGTGGACAGATGCCATCATCCACTACCCTTAGAAATCTCTCCAGGCATGCAGGACTCCAGTAGCCTGAGGTTTACAGTGACAGGCTATCAAATAGGACATCGGTAATACAGTTTCCATGAGTCTCTGAAGGTACCAGAACTCTGCAGTCAGAAATAGCAACATATTAAAATGCAGAAGCCATACAACAAGCTATATTGGCTTCAATGCCCTACTGACTGCATTTAATGAAGCCTGAAGGGATGACTGTTCAGGTTGGAGAAGCAGCTGGGTAATTACGGGCGATTCACAGTGAAAACACATCACCCTACAGTTAGAAAATCGAAACTGCTTCAGGAAAGAAGAATAGAATTACTTTACCGCAGCATTCATACATTTTTACTCTTTAATAGAACTTAGAAGACACTGCTGTCTCTGAAGTAGCTGTGCTCAACAGTGTTTGTTCCAGTTTAAAACAGTAACAAAGCAAGCCCTTTCTACATGGCACACAAGGATGCTAGAAAGTGACCATACTGCTCAGTGGATCTGAAACTTGAATAAATGTTACTTGAGGCAGAAATATCTATCCTATCAGGAGCTGTAAAAACTATTCTAAGATGGTAAGGGGGAAAGAGGGAAAAAAAAAAAAAAAAGAAAAAAGATGACACCGCTTGCTGTGTAGCTGAAGGTTGAAACCAGAACATGTCAGTTCCTTCCTTAGCTGTAAGAGAAACAGTACTGCAGCACATCTGTTATAATAGGTTTTTCTCGACCCTTTGAGAAGCAAAACCAAAACAAATTTCCCTTTCCTCTTAAGAAAAAAAAAATTTATATATATAGTCTATTTAAAAAAACATGAGAAACCTGCAGGAAAACAGCACCACATGGGAACAAGTCTCAGGGCAAAATTGAGAAACGTATTTAAGGACGACTAATTTTCACCTCTTAGAAATGCAAGTTACATAAACTGCAACTTCCTCAGACTCCCACCCACTTACCAACATCCATTTATATTCCTTCAATCAGCTCAAGAGTACAGTCATCTGCCTTCAGTGAAATCAAAAGTGGTATATGACACAAAAGAGAGTAAAGGTAAGCAAAGAACTTCTGCAGAGTATACACGGATTTCCATTAATTCATCTGTGACTATCTTAAAAAGCAGCTTTCTAGCATAGAAAGTATTTCCAATTCTAATTATTTATATACCAAGAACTAAGTCAGGTAAGTTCTTCCCAAAAACCAGGAATCAACTTCTCGTAAATAAGTAACAGTACACAAGCCTAAGACGTCAGACTTTAAAAATGTTTCTTTTAAACCCTAATCCAGACTTTATGACTGAAGAGCAAAATCAAGCAAACCTGAACAAGTTTACTAACCCAGTTTTTTTATTAGCTGTAAAAAAACCCAAAACCTCTTGGTTTTCAGCCATATTTGCTCCAGTGAGGAGCATAATGCTGGCAAAGCACTGTAAGAAAAAAGATGAGTACTACCTCTTTTGGAAGGAACAGAGACACAGACTGACAGCTCGGGCAGGGAGGAATACCACTCTTCATTGCTATGACAGGCGCCTTATGCGATCTTACTTAGTCACCACAGCTGAGCACCTGAAAGATTAATAAGGGTTCTTTTTCTTTCTGCTTATTTTGCAGGTTAGATGAGTTTCTTGTTTTATTTACATTCCTTCTTCCCCTACAAATGCACCAACTTGTTGAAACCTTCAAGCCCGTTCTGACCTACATGGCAATTATGCATAAAGATGACTGAAAAAGAAAAAAAAAAAAAAAGACTTCCACGTGTCACAGGTCACCTGGAGATTTTAATTCTTTTATTAATAATTACTTTCATAAATATCAAAGACCATACATGGAAAATATAAGACATATCCCCCCGCCTGTCTTTCAGGACCATGAATAATGGATTTTATTGATGGAGGACATCAGTCGTTAATACCTATATTTCTGTCATGGGATCAAAGTTCCTATTCAAAAGCAAGAAACAGATGTTGTCGCTGAACCTGCGTTTAGAGAAAATGCTTGAAATTTTGAGAGATCATATGTGTGTATTCAAACATTCTTGAAAGTTTGTTAAACAACAGGTATCATAATATTTTTCTTTTTTGACAGACTTCAGTAGTTCTTTCGGCCATCTTTATTGCAAAGAGTAGTAGAACATAATAAAAAGTCCAAGAACATAAATGTGTGAAGCCAAATATTTTAAGCCTAAGCAGCTATAATGCTGTTAGTTACAAACACCTAATTCAGACAGGAAAGGTGGAAAAACATTAAGAACAGAGATAATACCAAAATACATTTCCTCCAGACATTTGATGCTGAACCCAAGTTAGCATTGTTGGCATCTCTCATTTTTAAAAGAGCAAAAATAAAAATCAACTTCATCACATATTTGGTAAATTTTGCCTTGTGTACTACCATCGTCATTTCGACCATATGCATAGCGTCCTTGCCCTCTTAATTTGGTTTTTCCCTACAATTTTCTGTTCTCTCCACCCAGCCCAGCTTCATGCATGACTCTACAGCTACCCTGTCCTCGGCCTTACGTGTCGGTCACGTTCACTTAAAAGCAGCCTTACACCCAGGCACAGTTAATATTGGGAGGCTGCCCCCAATCAGTCCACACACATTACTAGGGAGCTCATGAGGCTACACGAATATCTGAAAGTCACCCTTCTTCTGTCTCAGACTCGGATTTTCTGCACATCCATACGCCAACCAGTGATCAAAGGGAAGGGACCAAATGGTGAATTTGGTCCTCAAGTACATTATACTAACATAAAACATATATTTTTTCATAATTTCTGGTTAAAAACCCATAACATGTACATTTCTACCAATACGAGTACTACATTTTTTAATCCACTTGTGCAAAACTTAATTCCAAAAGTCTTTGAAGGAGTTCCTCCCTTTCCCTATGCATACTTTTAAGAACGGCTGTGCACTGTTGCTATTGATCAGCCTCACTGTTTTTTCCCTGGTGCTGCCAATACACAGCTCACCAAAACAGACAGAGAAAGACAGCACGACAGCATCTGAGGAAATTGGATCCATTCCATAAGGACATGTAACTAACCAGGTACTTACCAGCCTTTCAATACTACTGCTTTCTGGAAGCCATTCTTTCACCTGTTTCTTTTTTTTTTTTCCTAGCATTTTTGTTTTTTTGTTTTTTTTTTTTAAAACCAGAATTAGCTCTTTAAGGTAAAATTCACCATTGTACATGCAACAAACATTAAAGATCTTTAATCTTAACAGATGACCAGTACAGCATTAAGTTAAGCTACTGAATAAAGAGTAAACAAAGATAAAGCTTGTAAGCAGCAGACCTGTCAAAAAAAAAAAAAAAGAGGGGAAAACCCTAAAGAAACGATACAAAAGATCAGTTGCCTTTTCAGAAATTCAGCGAGTGCCTAATTTGTCATGCTCCTTGCAACAAGAAACGTCATTATTTACCTTTTTGCTCTGTCATAGCTAAGGTGGAGTTCAAAATGTCAATGCATAGTTTTGCTGTTAAATTAAAATATACTCGTTCCTCAAATGACATGAACTTCAGCCACACCAAAAAAACCCCAGTGTTCTGCAAACAATCCACCTGGGTCTTCACATACAGATTTGCAGAAGAGTTCTACAAGAGAACACTTGCTTGGGAGGGAACAGGAGTCTAGTCCCTATTTCCAAAACAATCTTGTGAACAAGAAAGCCCAGACATCTCTCTGCACAACTGAATGACCCAATATTAGGTTAGAGAGTTATGCCCCTTTTTGTCCAGTATGACCCAAAATAAAAGGTAGACTCCTGCTTAGCACTACCTTCCCCAAATTATTTTATAGCTTCTCAATTATGGTACGTTTCTGGAAGATGCAGGCATGGATTGGAATGCTTTCAGGCTGAGGAAAGAACAGTAACCAAGTCTCTCACTTTCTTAGGAAGCACACTCAACTACAATAAACAAGAGAAAATTCTATTATGTTAAGAGTCCACCCATAGAAGGGGGGGGGAATCAGTGCTTTGGATTCTCTTTGCACGCAGCTGACTATACTCGAAAGACCCTCCGAAATTCAAGCATCCTCCTGTGCTAGTACGTCCATTTCCACAAGTTGGAAACCCCAGTGAAATGCAGAATGGGTGACCAATTTTCTCTTTGTGTAGGCACAAGCTCTATTTTCTATGCTAAAACCACGATATGTATTACTTTAAAAGTTGCAGCTGCAGAGAACCATCAAATTGCTTTCCCCAAGCTGCAAATGCCTTTTTAATCACCTTCAGTACAGCAGAAGGCCTGCAAGAAAAAGCTTAGCAGAATCATGAAGTTCAAAGGAACCGTACCAACAGAATGCCACGGTTGGCAACAAAAAGACAGTAGAAAGAAAGCACCAGGAATTATTTTCAACAAATTTCTCAAGACATGTCAAACAAGGGAAGATAAAAATTTTGTCACCAGGCATAGAGATTTCTTTTCAGACTGATCAACTTCTGAAGAGAGGTCCTGGAAGAATCCCAAAGTTGTCATTAAAAACGAAAAACAGCATTTCTTGTACATAAATTGTTAAGCCTTAGTTAGGAACAATTGTTTAGACAGTGATGGAATCTGCTCTCTTTTGCATCATTATGATTAGATAATAATTCTGGTGAAGTTAATGAGCAATTGAAACTGGAGAATGGGCTTTCATTCAGTGTTCAGAGACACAAAGTCAGTCATATGCAATGAGAAGCCACTCAAGCTGACATATATTTAGAGCTTGTTGTATGTGTTTATATTCAGTACATCTGTGTAAGGGAGAGGTGTATGTTAGACAATGGTCTATTTTAATGTCGGCAGTCTTCCTACCATATCTTTTATGGACCCTCTTATACAGGCTTGACCAGAACTTGCCTAAAAATCTGGCCAGGCAAATAGCTGTGTCCCGTCATGACAGATGCAGTCCTTAAATGTCACTGCATGATGTAACCAGAGGGACACCGGGGTGGAAGAAATATGCCTTTGTCTGATGATCAGATAGTTTCTATCTGACAGTTACATGGTATGAATAAACAAAAGGTTGAATAAACAAAGATGGCACCAAAGATACGCTTATACAGCTACAATAGGGAAAAATACTGAAGGTAGGCCATCGAACGATCGTATCGGTAGTTCTGCTACACACTGAATATGTAGCAATATAGTGTTAAACATGAGTGAAAAAAATGTGTGTACGTAACTAAACTAACTTCTCTTATCTATTAGGATTAGCCTTAACACTTCCCTTAGGGTAGCAGGGAATAGTGCCAAAAAAGGCCTCACTTGTAAATGGATTAGATGTAAAAGGGTAACATGTAAATATTTTTACCAGTCACTACATGGTATGCATTCAAATATAACAGGAAAAGTTCAGTACAAACTGGAGGATAAAGGAGAGCCATTTCAAGTATTTGCAATTATCAAGTGAATGATAATTTTTACTATTTTAACCTACTAATGTACAGTTCTCACCAAATACCTTCACACACAAGACAGGAAAAAAACCATTTTGTAACAATTTAAATTTCTAGATGAATACTGATCACTCTATACAGACTGGAAAGATATATCCCTAATGATCTATCACTAAAACTAAGCTAAATAAAGTATTTATTAATTTAAATCTGCTTAAAAATAATAATAAGAAAATCTAATATTGAGATGCTAGTAATACAAGATATTCTAGTGAGCATGATATTGCATTGCAGTGACATAAGGCAAGAGAATAAAAAGAACTTCTTACAGAAAACTGATAATTTTAGCTATATTCATGAGGGTTTCCCCCACTTTGACTGACATTTACAGGCTTGATCTTTTACAACCCTTAAGGAAAACAATAGTTTTCCAAATAATTAAGTTAGTGTGTTTGCATTACAGACAATGTATCACTATGAAAACTGTAATTTTTCCTCATCTTAATAGGAATTTTAGTCACACCCAGGATCAGCAGCAGGATCAGGTGGAGTGTTTGATCAGCAATACACCAGATATTGACAAGAAAGCTAGGTAATGATCAAGACAAGGGCTATTCTAAGACTTTAAATTACCTTTATCAAGCACAAACCTTGTGGGTTTTTTACATCAGCATTTTTATCGGACTCCTAAAACCAAGACTGGATTAATTCCTTTTAATCATTAGTTATTCTTAAAATTAATCCACGCTACATTCTGGAGACAAAAGTAGGAATTTTCTTTAAAATCCCTATTCATAAGGGAGGTACCACAATTGTCAAAGAACTTCTCAGCAAATCATCAGTTCAGCGTGATCACGTACTGACACCTAGTGAATACTTGCAGTTAAGAAATCCTGTTGCTTATCTTCTCATTGCCCATGCAGGACCAACATTACCAATACATTCATGCTGACAAGATGTTTCCCATATGGAGTGTGTTCCCCTTCTTCTTATTAGAGAGACATTAGGATGAGCAGTATTACTCGTACACAAGCATGAGAACACACATATAGTACGCAGTATCGGATCTGCTGGAAAAACATGTATGTCCCTGTAAATCAGCCAGTTCCATTTTTCATCCATAATGACAGCCTAGTAACTAGTGCACAGTATGCCAACGAGACCAACCAGACAAACAAGTTCTTAGCGACAAGACGTATTTTGCAAACCTCCATCTCGACTCAGGCAATCAGCTGGCTCCTCCATACACAGCACAACTGTTTTGTTTCTATTGTGTAGCAGATGGCGATGGAGATGATCTGAAAAGCCCCTACACGTGAACGGCGCATGCTGAGGAACAGTGGACACTGCAACCAGAGGATTTATAGCCCAGAACAATCTGGGGTCAGATTATGTCATCACACTGTCACTCCTCCTAATGGGTCCCAGCAGAGACGCAGAAGGCAGCTGTTTGACCTACTCATCCAGCTTCACGCAGAATCAGCGGCCCCCACATCCTTGCCATATACAATGGAAAATATCTGACACTGCAACTCACAACTCTTCTTAGTCTTTAACTGCATTTAAGGGACCCTTTCTCCTAAACTCTGCACACTTCTCAAGCATAAAGCCCAGCTAGCAACTATCTTTTCTCTTGAATTTTCAGGGAGCACTGGACAAAATATTTAGTGGAAAACTGCACTGCCTATTATTATAAGCAAAGCCAGAAAAACAAATAGCAAAATAAACCCTCAAGCTCTTACAAATGGGTTGAGGTTGTGTTGGGGGGGTGGGGGAGGAGGTGGTATGCACCACACTGCCAGATGCTATCGGTCACTGTAAATCTTTGCAGACCCATGTTCAAAATTCCGATTTTTATACCCCAACTTTCTTGAATTCCCAAACATAAGGACGCCCCAAAATCATATACAGCATTCTGAATGATGCGCTACTGCAGGCCATAAGCTTTTTTCCAAACATAAGCACTGAACCAATTTGAAAGTCATTTTTCTTGAGAAGGGTAACACAGAGGCCAAAACAACATGCACCTACTCCTCGAAGGCCGGGGGAGGAAGGGGGTATAAAAATTAGTCATTTCAGAGCTTCTAGCTTCACTTGAAAAAAAATTATGCTGTCGCATACTTCAGTGTATCCAAAGTATTCATGGCTGGGTATGGGTGTGAAGTTCAATTTCTCTCACATAGATGTAAGTTATTTTGTCACAGCTACGGCACACACAGGTGACAGCACTAGTGAAAAATCTTCTCCAGATGGGTATTTGGATTAAGTTATTACCTGAGTAGTAAGTTGCCCTACTCCCATACAATACCTCTTCAGCAGAACCGCAACGTATTTGGATGAGTAGCCTCAGTTGCAGAGATCGGTGTGGTGGTTTTTCATTTTCATGATTCCATAATAATGCTACATGTGTGTGCGGTGTCGGTGGCACAGGGAGACAGAGGTCTCCCAGCCCAAACCACAGGAAGTCCAGCAGGCCACTGGCAGCAGACTTTACCTTCCAATTTTATTTTTTTTTTTACTGCATCTCTAAATTGCCTTTCAGATGTCACAAAGATATCTGTCCTAGTTGTACTATTCAGAGACTTTTACAACATAAACAGTAATTGCCTAGCTTACCTATGCTGTTTGTTTCAGTAACTACATCATTCCCATTTTTTACCAGTTTAAAAAAAAAAAAAAACAAAACAAAAAACAAAACAAACAAAACACCCTCCTGGTGCGGAGGGAACTTGACAAATCTGAACTGGCTTCTTTTTTTGGAACAAGTGCTCAAAAAGAAAAACAACAACAACACAGAAAAGCTAATCTAATTTAGAAAAAATGTCCCATGCCCCAAGCATAGTTTCTCTATCAAGGCTTCTCCTATAACTATTTGGTTCAGGATAAATCCCAAACATCCCATATCACCCACTTACCTGAAAAGGTGACAGATAGACACAAACACAAGGATTATTGCACTGTTAAAAAATTTTAGTTTGTGAATCGGGTACATAATTTTGAGATTCTTTAGTTTAAATGTGTATGTCCATTTAAAAAGTAAATATTTTATGAATGTGTCTTGGAAACAAGTCCAAGCCAAAGTAAACATTAGCAGAAGCCAATGCAAATCCAGAGCAACTTAAACTCTCATTACTTTTAATAGACATATACAATGTTCACAAATATATACACATACAAATTTGTACGCGTATACAATGGCCTTCTGTTTATCAAGACTCCAACTGGAAGATGACACATTTTCCACGTTATACCTACATTAAATCTTTACAAATTTTCCAACATCTCTCCCTACATCAAAAATTAGAACTGGTAACTGTATTCTTGTCAAATAGGAATTCCCATTTATGTGTAATCTTACAGGGAAAACACCGATTATTAAGAGGAAGGATGGGGGCGGGGAACAGCAGGGTGCCTGATCAGCTTTCATGGATCAAAGTTTCTTCTGTAATAAAGAAAATTTATAACCCCTCAAACCATACACAGTATTCTGCTTTGCAGCACAAAAATCCGTGTTGCCATAGAAACAGCAAAAAAAGCCAGTCATGACATAGCAAGGCTATAACAGAAACACGTCTGCTGGGAAATTAGCAGTAGCCCAGGTTTTCATATCAAAAATGCTTGGATATTTTCAACCTGAAAAGAAAACGCTTCCTCAAATCTTACTTCCAAACTCTCCTTCCACAAATATTTTGCAAATTTGCACTAAAACCTGCTCACATATATAAATCGCTTATGCAAAATAAGGTAAGAAAATTAGTGTTCAAAATGTACTATATACAATGCAAGAATGACAACTTATAGATATGTCTTTTCCAGATATACTTGGTATAAAGTGCACACTAATAATTTACAGTGCTCAGTCTATCTACACATAGGACAATAAGCAGATTTAAAAAAAAAAAGCCTAAAGCACACAAAAAAAAGAATATTGCATAAGTCAGACTGTATAAAGTAAGATTTGTAATGCAATTGTTTGAAATAGTATTTCAAGCTTAGCTATACATGCAATTTGCCCTTTGTATCTGTGTTTTCACCAGGTAACAAAAATTAATGTTTGATTACTAAAATAGAGTATCATGCCTTTTGAGAAGGCAGTTGGCACTTCAAAGCCAAGTGAAAAAAAAAAATCAATGTCAAACCTAGAGTCATGCAATTCCCACTAGAACACAAACAGTTCCCAGAAGTGTGCATAGAGAAAATCAACATGCTGATCAAAGGATCCATGCAATAACATGGAATTCATACTATCAAACACACCCTCTTCAGAACCCCATTATAATCTTATAGACGTGCTAGATTTGTTTTCCTGTCAAACATGGATACGATATAAAATGTCTCAAGAACACCACATGAACAGTACCACATAGAAATGCTGTTACAATGATGTGACCTTTAGTCCATAAGCTGATTTGTAACACAACAATGAAGTTGGGAAGAACCCTCGAGAAAAAGAGTTTTGCAGAAGAGTATCTACAAAAATTATCTTTGCACATCAAAGCAATCTCAATATGTATTTGAACTACATTTTTCTTTTAACATTGTAGCTACTTAAGTATCAGATTATGACAAACTATTTTAAAAAGAAACCTTGGAAACTAAATACAAGTCTGATCTGCAGACCGCTTCATGGTTCCAGATGGCTCTGTGGAACCGTTAATCAGGAAACACATTCTTTTTTATCTGTTCTTAAATACATACTTTTTTATCTGTTCTAACAACACTGGCTTATCAGACAGCACATTATAGAGAACATAGTACCACTGAAACCAATTAGTTGTGACTAACTCTTCATCACCCTCCCCAGAGCACAGATTAGCACAGCTACCTAACGATTTAGCCATGCCTGCTCTCTTTTTTGACCCAGCCTGCATATCCTGTGCTTCCACAAATCATCAAATAACTGAGAATATTCAGAGCAGTGGAAAGCACTTCCAGTGGAGGGTGTACGCACCTGGGAAATGCAACAGGTTGGTGGGGTTTTTTTACCCATCAAAGCCATACAATAAACAGGACGATGGTGGCCGAGGGGCATGTGGTGTATATGATATCTGGATCTTTATTACGGCTTGCAAAAATTGCAAATGTTTTTAAATTGGGCTCAAGAAGTCAAGCCATTTACTACACCAAGGTGAAACGGTTAAGCGTGCAATAGTTTTAAAGACAAAGCTTTACATTCAGAATATTGTGGCAGCATTCTTTTTACAAGTTTTTAGAATTAGCAAAAATACAAGTGTCTTTTCTGCAGAGGTGACTAGTGAGGAAAAAGGGTGTAACTAATATAATACAACAAAGTATTCTACAAATAGTAAAAAAAAGCCACAGGAAATACATAATCTTCTAGATCATTTTGTCTGCATTTATCAGTCCTTCACTTAATGCTGCATCTATTTGATGAGTCATTATTTCAGTAATACAGACGCTCCGCATTTCTCAGGTTCACAGAAACATTAGGCAGGTATCTTCGCTGCCAGGGACATCCAACCCTCCTTTTCCTCTGGCTCACAGTCTCTCTAAATTAGTCACCATCAATCACCTGTAGAAGAGTCCCCTATTTATATTCAGCTGTTTAGAAAAGAAACCAAACCACAGGTCAGCCCCACTCACCCCTCTCTCAGCGTGGAACAAGCAGATCGATGTATTACATCAGTGCTGTAATATCTGTTTGCGGTTAAAGTGAGCTGCTACTGCTACTACGGTACCATCAGTGTGACAAATACCAAACCAGGCTGTATTCTGATGTGTAGCCTCTCTACAAGGCCATTTGTTTCCAAACTACAACCATTTGCAACAGTGGATGCATGTTGTAACAATACAATTACAATCTCCTGCAGTTGCTTATTGCTTATTTACCCTACAGCTGTTGCTATGCAATCACAAAGGTAGAAGCTAATTTTAAATTGTCATTAGAGCAACCTAACAGAATCCAAAATCTAAACAGTAAGGCACAAGACATATAACAATGCTAAATTCAGAGTAAGGTAACACTGCATGCTGCAAGCACTTCTCAGTCTATTATGCAAGCAAGGGTGCCCACAGAATGAAGAAGCCAGCCTACATTTGAGTGCTTTATATTCCAGAAATCCAAGACTACCTAACTCAAATTACAAATAGATTTCTCTAGGTTCAACCAAACTTAAAACCACATACTGCAGAAAGTTTGATTTATTTCATGATAAAAGCTAGAGAGATCTAAAGAGCTCTATCCAGGATACCCAAGAACATTTTAAAATAAAGGATGCTTAGCCACAAACAAACATAAATAGAAAAAAACATTCAAGTTCTCTGATTTTCCTGCTCTTTATTGCATTTGCTCTGTCAAACAAATGATAGATGAGATTTTAAGTGACTCACCCTCAACTAGCAAGGTATGTTGCTGGGCTAGCCTGAACTATGCTTCATACAATAAACACAAAAGTAACATATTAAAACAAAAAACACTGTTAAGAGCAGGCATACAGAAAGGGCAGATCCTCCCTCTCAGTCAGTTTTTAACAGAGGTATTTTAGAGATCACAATTACTATAGATCGCTTTCCTCTGGCAAGACTAAACAGCACAGATGTCATCCTGGAGTCACCCTCGGATATGCCACTGTAGCATCTTTGCCCATGTGTCTTTATTTACTTTACCACTTCCCAGAGTAAATATATTAAAATTTACAAACTTCTTAGACCTTTTTTCCCCACACATACTACATCTCCAGTTTGCACGCTGATGAAACAAAGGTGATCAATGTGGACGCGCAATCATTTGTGGTGGACTTTAGTTAACAAATCTTCCCCAAGTAAAACACAGAAACACCTAGGTTGGAAGGGACCTTTAAGATCATCCAGTCCAACCATAAACCTAACGCTGCCAAAACCACCGCTAAACCACGTCCCTCAGCACCACGTCTACCTGTCTTTTAAATACCTCCAGGGATGGCGACTCCACCACTTCCCTGGGCAGCCTGTTCCAATGCTCAATAACCCTTTTGGTGAAGAAATTTTCCCTAATATCCAAATGAAACCTCCCCCAGTGCAACTGGAGGCCATTTCCTCTTGTCCTATCAGCACACCCTCACTAAGAACACAGCAGAGTCAGATGGGTACAGTTCACTGGTACGAGTGAAAGACCACAGGAATCCAAGCATGTCTTCCATCCTGAAGCAACCTTTTTATATTTTAGCTCTACTAGTCTGTGCCAGCCCCTGCCCAACAGTTTGTCTTTCCTGCCCACCCAGACCAAAAGGTGTTTCAGGCAAAGAAAGAACTGGTGGCATCTGTCGCTCCAGAGTTTGCTGCGCTGAGCAGATTCAGAACGCGGTTTCTCACACAGTTGCTAGCAGAGTCTTACAGCAGGTGCAGGATTTATCCAGAACCACTGAGTACACAGAAACCTCGTGAAACATCTCCCACTTATTCCACTAGCCCAGCGGATGGCTGTGGCTGCACCAGCTATCATCACCAGCCACCTGCACCCCGCTCTGCCCCCACCTGCACAGCGAGGCGGCCACGCTTGGGTGCCCACTGCGTGCCAGCGCTCCCATTTCCCAGTTGGGCCAGCACCGGCAGACCCACGTCCAGCGAGGGGCTCCGAGCTGCAGGGTGCAGCTGGAAGTGAAGGTGCTGGGACACCTGCAGCGGCTGGGGACGGCTAAAACCCACGGAGCCTTACAGGGGTCCCGCAGGCCACCTCGCCTCACCTCGGTGCGCCTCAGGTGCCAGAAACACCAGGAAGGGCAGTTTTATAGGCCAAGATCCAGTAAACCTCTGGTTCGCTGGCACCCGCTCTCTCTGGGCAACTCAAACCCCCGCGTACTAACGGAGTGCGTCCTCTTCCTCGCTCCTGGGCTACCAACGGGTGCCCCTTTGCTCCGCAGCCTCCCCCGCGGTGAGAAACACCCAAGGGCGCTTACCGCTGCTCACCTCAGGCGCTGCTATGCCAGCTAACCCCGCCTCGGCTCCTCCGGCCTGCCCGGCCCGTAGCAATAACGCGCGTAACGGGAACGCCCGGCCCCTGCCGCCCCCCCCCACCAGCGGGGCGCCCCGCAAACCCGCCCTCCCGGAGCGCTGCGGCTGCCCCGCACCCGCCGCCTCCCGAAGGCCGCCGCCTCCCCCGCGCCGCCCTCACCTGC
>VZSF01003342.1:267970-315484 GCA_013398295.1 Chionis minor | reverse complement strand
GCCGAACTGGTTGTCACTGTTAGCAGGCGTTTATAATAAATCTACGGCTATGTTTAATTTAAAAAAAAAAGGGGGGGGAGGAGGTGAGAACCCAAGGAAAAACACCTTTTTGTATGTTTTGAGGGGTTGTTTGTTGTTCTGTTGGCTTTTTTTAAAAAAAATATTGCTAAGCTGATGTAGCAAGCTCTTAAATAATAAAAATTATTTTAAAATTATTTTTTATTTGTACTAGTTAAGTATAAATCCCTGAAAGATGCATATTATTTTCTCAATGGTCTAATTCATAGAGATACATGTATCTGCATTTTCTTTNAAAAAAAAAGGGGGGGGAGGAGGTGAGAACCCAAGGAAAAACACCTTTTTGTATGTTTTGAGGGGTTGTTTGTTGTTCTGTTGGCTTTTTTTAAAAAAAATATTGCTAAGCTGATGTAGCAAGCTCTTAAATAATAAAAATTATTTTAAAATTATTTTTTATTTGTACTAGTTAAGTATAAATCCCTGAAAGATGCATATTATTTTCTCAATGGTCTAATTCATAGAGATACATGTATCTGCATTTTCTTTAACCATAGAATCACAGAATGGTTTAGATTGGAAGGGACCTTAAAGGTCACCTAGTTCCAACCCCCGTGCCATGGGCAGGGACACCTTCCATTAGACCAGGTTGCTCAAAGCTCATCCAACCTGGCCTCGAACACTTCTGGGGATGGGGCAGCCACAGCTTCCCTGGGCAACCTGTTCCCATGTCTCACCATCCTCAGACTGAAAATTTTCTTCCTGAGATCTAACCTAAATCCCCCCTCTTCCAGTTTGAAGCCATTACCTCACGTCCTATCCCTACATGCCCTTGTAAAAAGTCCCTCTCCAGCTTTCCCTGTAGGCCCTTTCAGATAGTGGAAAGCTGCAGTAAGGTCTCCCCGGAGCCTTCTCTTCTCTAGGCTGAACAACCCCAACTCTCTCAGCCTGTCCTTTCCCTCCACATCACCAACCAACCAGCCATAACTCTGGTCCTTAAATTACAGAATTTCAGATTCTCTCATTTCTTCCTATCTTAGACCCTGCCCTGGCAACTGTCTTTTCATAGGCAGAGACAAAAAAAAACCTAATTGCAACACTGTGGCATAACACCTCAGCTTAGCAATACTCATTTTTGGAATAAACAATCCCAACACACCATTAGTGGTTGAAAACTGGAGAGAAGAGATGAAGGGCACCATCCTACTGCTGCATTTTTTTGTGTTTTTGCAGGTCTGGCGTCCACACCCAAAGCTAGGGCTGACGTCACATACATGATCGGGTACGTCTGCTTTTCCCGATACTCTGCAGAGATGTATGTCTGTACATCTATGCTGATTACTAGAGTTTGTACATATTTTCCTTAGCTTTTAATTTGTTCAGTGTATCCTACCTTCAAGGCGTTACTTTACATTCATGACAGAGAAAATTTCTAGAAATAGCACTCCAATGTGATTACTACCTAAAAATTTGGCTCTGCTGCTTCCAGTGTCGCAAATGCTATTTTATTCAGAACCAATTTTAGCATGTTTTACAGGATCAGAGATGATTTTGCAACGATGTAAATGAAATCACATTGTAGTGCATTGAGAAGGTAGTCATATGTCATATTCAAAATAAAGCCTAATGACAATTTCTTGTCCCTCAGTTTTTTCAGGAAACTGCTTTACGTCTCAAAGTATAGGAAACCCTGCTAGGGGGAAATAAAATACTTTGATACCAGGCATTTTTCCAACTTACTTTCCAAGCAACTCATGAAGGATTCTGTGAAGTTGAGATAGATTAGGTCATTTGCATGACAAGACTGACACAATAAATTTATATTATTTCCCCCCAAATTGAAAATGATTCTCAGTTCCATTGCCACCACTCTTACAATGCCTGTTCTACACCTACCTCCTGTAACATGGTATCGGCCCTTCCATGGGCACGCACGCATCACTCGATGGGTATGCCAGATCGCTGGCAGTGAAAAGTACTGCCTGCAAATTCACCACAGAGGTTTAAAATTATAGTATTTGTCACATTATAATTGTGTTCAGCACCCTAAGATTAAAAAAAAAAAACCCTATGAATTTGATGCTTTAACAAAACTTCCAGCAAAGTTTGTGCTGACTTCTACCCCTCATGTCTTAAAGCAAAATAAGTGTTTGTAAAATTATGTAGCAAACAAAATTTATCTTCTAACACAAAGATAGTTCTTCCTTCAAATGTAAAATTATCATTGAAGTTATAAATACTGGTTTACAGCCTTGATAGCTAGGACAGTTTTTTTAAGATCCGTTTTTCTAGTTGTCTCAGACTACCATGACAATGACGTGAAAAAGGTGTTTAAGTATCATGTACACATAAACATTATCCTACTATACAATAATTTTAAATAGGATTAATAACCTGAAGGTCATATTAAAGATTTTTCCAAAAGCATACGGCTTCAATTTTTTACTTCTCACAAATCTATTATTACAAGGAGTTTTAATCACTACTCCTTATTTCTAACATTTTATATATTTGTATTTTATTTTCGTAGGACCTCTTGATAGCCAATAGTTTTTAGTGATGAAAACAAAGACAGAACAATTAAATACAATAAAAAATGAAAGTCTTTATTCTTTTGGCTCAACTGTAATGTGGTTTACTGTTCTTTATGGTAATAGCATTTTCCTGCATGCAGTTCACCGACACACAAGTCAATATTTTTGTAAAAGGAGGAGTCAACACTGAATTTTTGTTTGTGTAAGAAACACAAAATGTCCTGATGTGATCAATTATACAAGTTTGATATTTAATTCCTGTGGAAAAAAAAAAACATTGTGGATCCCATATTATATTTAGAACAGTTGTAGTGCAGCATGAATCAACAAGAATAAGAATAGTCTATGTAAACAAACACTGGTAAAGATTTCATGAATAAAAAGACTACCTTGAAACTTCTGATGCAGGCAGTGCTAGAATTTTAAACAAATCTTCCCCACCACATTTCAATTACAAGTTATATCTATTTGGAAGCAAGTGCATTTTGGACTCAGTTTGAAACTTATTTCACATTAAAATGTGTGCAAAAATACAGTACTAATAAAAAAGCAGAAACCTAAAGCTACCCCATTCTTTCCTTTGTTTCTTATTTTGTGAAGTTCTTGAATTAAAAAGTGCTATGGATAGAAAGTAACAAAAGTGACAGTGACATCAACCTGAAGATAATTCTCATTTCTTATTTTATGTACAAAACGCTGAAAAATAAAATAAAATGGTATTTTTTACAATATTTATATTTTCTTAGAAAATTCTATCCATGTATTTTTCAACAGATTAAGCAGTTTGCAACATATCCTGTACAGTCTGACTATACACCGTACAGTAGTCACTTAAAATTTTAGAACGCAAAGCAAGAAGCTCTTAAATAGCTGCAAACTATTGCTTGATGTCATGAGAGAATGATGACCAATTGAACAATTTGTTTCACTTAACCACTGAGATATGGCTTCCCATATTAGACTTTTAACAGTGGAAGGAATAAAATTACAGCAGCAAAGGCAAGATAAACATGCATCAGTGATAGCTTCCAAACTATCTATAATGGTACAGAATACTTCATATCAGCTGTTGAAAGCTTGCAAACTACACTTACTGTGGTACATATTTGATGCAATAAATATTGTGCACAGGTCATTATTTGTTTGCTCAAACATGCACCACGGGATAAAATAACTATTTACATAGACGGTACTTTTTTAATCAACGCATACAATGTCAACCTTGCTGAGAGCAGAACATGGCTAAACAATACTGCAGGGTGAAGCAGAACAACTTCATAATCCTTAATTTTTGCAGGTTTTTGGTAAATTCAATTTGCCAAATTCAGGTAAGCTGTTTTCTACAGAAGAATACTTCAAAATGGACGCTATGCCCCTCAGTTGATTTTTTTTTTTTTTTTTTATTATGCAGAGTTCGTTCAACTATAGTTAAATGACTTATGAAAAAATAAAACATCTGTTCTATTATTGTAGACTCTATGGGACTTTACAGGCACATTAAGATTTGTCTGGATGAGATACTAGATGGATACTGTTAGTAAGCACCTCAAAATATAGAGCCACCCTGAAACATGGAAGTAGTCAGACTCTGCTGCTTTGTGCGACGTCATGTTTTTCCATGCATGAACTACAAGTGCAGCATGCCTTCATGCAAATCATTTCTGTGTGTATATTAGTTGTATCATAGAACACCTGGCCCTTGCACCTGTAAAGGTGTACTTAATCCCGTTCCCCAACAGAAGCCCTATTACAAAAATAGTCACATATAATAGTAAACAACCTGTGAATTAAAAAATGATAAGTTCACCAACACTGATTTTTGTAAAAATATGGCAAATGTGGCTGTTGAAATGCAAACAGTGGATACAACTTTTGTACTGCATGTTTCATGTCAAACACAGAGATTCATAGGTTTGCACCTTTTTCTTTAACTGGTCCCTACAGTCTGATTGGCCAACTTATCTTCTCATCAGCAGTGTCAGCTGGTAATAAAAACAACAACCTCCTGTCAAGATGTTACCCTGTTTTACAGAGTTGCAGTTTGATGACGAGGGGTCACTGTCTTGTTATAGGCACTGACCTTTTTTATATATATATATAATTATATATATATTTATATATGTAAAAACTGACAGTTTGGCATGTACCTCCTACGGGAGTCCTGTTGACACAAATACATACTTTTTCAGGCTGTAAACAGTTTATCGCAAACAGAATTCTGTGTTACTTTTTACTTTCCCTGCTGTCTTTACCTTTATCTTCTTTTTCTGATTTGTCTTTTTCATACTTATCTTTGTCTGGCTTTGTTACACTATCATAGGATGGTGGGGAGGTTGTGGATGGGGTCATATCTGTTTTTTCTGGAGTAGAGTTCTCATTCAGTTTATCCATAATCATATCTTCTTTCATGGGCAGATCATCCTCATCTTTACCTTTATCCTGATTAAATATACATGAAACTTTTTTAACTTTTTGCCTTAAAAGATGCCGTCTGAAAGCACGCTGAATAATGACAGCAGATACTTCTTCCTGTTTTCGTTTTAATGTGGTTGTAATCGGTTCATAGGAAACTTTTGAAGGATTGGCTGCCATAAACCGATCTTCCATCTGTATTCTGAGGGCGTCCATCTCCCCGCTTTCCCCCAACACACGCTTTGTGAAAGCAAACAAGATGTCAAGGCAGTGAATTCTGTCGCCGCTTACCATGGGCAGATCCATTGCAATAAGCTGGACTTTGTTTGGCTTTGCTATAAGAAGAGGAGGATCTAATGAAGCTGCAAAATCTGATAGCTTACTGAACTCTATGAATTGTGTTGCATCGGGGTCAAACTTCTCCCAGACTTCATAGAACATCTCAAAGTCATCCTCGCTCAAGGGTTCAGCGCTTTCTTCAGTAGCAACACTGAAGTTCTCCAGAATCACGGCAATGTACATGTTCACCACTACCAGAAATGATATGATAATGTAGCTGACAAAGAAGAAAATCCCAACGGAAGGGTTGCCGCAGTCGCCTTTCACGGAGCTCCCCGGATGATCTTTATGGGGGTCACAGTCCGGCTCCCCACTGTTAAGAATTGGGGCTAGCAAACCATCCCAGCCAGCAGAGGTGGTAATCTGAAATAGGCAGATCATGCTGTTGCCAAACGTCTCAAAGTTGAACATGTCATCAATCCCAACTTCCCTCTTAACATAGGCAAAGTTGGACATGCCGAATATCGCATAGATAAACATGACCAGGAAGAGCAGCAGACCAATGTTGAACAAAGCAGGAAGAGACATCATCAGAGCAAAAAGCAGAGTGCGGATTCCCTTAGCGCCTTTAATGAGACGCAGGATTCGACCGATTCTGGCAAGTCGGATCACTCGGAATAGTGTGGGGGATACAAAATATTTCTCAATCATCTCGGCTAAGAACATACCTAGAGAAAAAAAACTTAATTTAATAAAGAATTTTATTACTTTTTAAAACCACTGGTAAGTATTTATCCTACAAACATTGTAGAACTTTCAGAAGAATAGGATATTTGCACACATTTTAGAAATTAGCCATTCAGATATTTTTACAAAACCTTTACAGTTTGACATGCTTTGGAAACCCATAAAACCCAACAGAAAATAACTGCATCAATGATGTTTCTAAGTATTAATTGTATATCTAGATATGCAGACACACAAATAAACAACATGAATCTTTTTTAGGACAAACTGGTAACCAGTGTATGTAGACTAGCAAATGCTAAGACCAGAAGAATAGCTTTCTGTTGAACTGTAACAAAAATAATCTCAGATAATCTGAAGAAAGATCATATTTATAGTAGTATTATTACCTGCTCTAGACAAAGCAAAGATTAGTGGAGCCATGCATTTTTTACTACATCTGCTTCAGCTCTGTTTCTCCAGTTGCTCACTGTAGCTCAGGTATAAAACCTCTTGGGATGAAACAAAACTCTGAAGGAAGCAGAGGGTTTTACCCTGCCGTGTGGGGTGCTTGCATGTGAGCCTAACAACAGTCCCACAGAGATTCTGCTCTTGGATTTTGGATTGCTGGACTTTTTTCCTGCAACTGCCACTGTTAGTTTATATCAAATTGCCTTTCATGTATGGGTTTGTTTCTTTGCGGAGGAATTTCTACTGAATTCGGAATAAAGATCTAATTTCAGCTAATGGAAAAGTGAGAGTGTATGAAACCTATTCCTAAAATACTTCTTACCATACTGTTCAGTTATTTTATGGATAATACGAAATCAGAAGAAAGAAAAATTGTGGTCAGACTTTCTGGTGACAATGTTGAACGAAAATGTGTATAGACTTTACATGCCAAAAATGTTTCAGTTTCCACAGAATTAAACATTTCATAAAAATGAATTGTTCTTACCTACTATCGAGAGAATGACAACTACAAAATCAAAAATATTCCAGCCTATAGTAAAGTAGTAATGGCGAAGTGAAATCAATTTCAGGACACACTCTCCGGTGAAAAGTACAATAAACACCAGGTTAATCCAATATAAAATATTTTCCATGTCTTCACTCTGATCATCTGTTTCTACCATCATTGTGACCATGTTAAGGCAGATGAGTATCATAATACTGATATCAAATGCTTGTTTTGTTACAAAATCAAAGACCATGCCTTGGAATTTGTTCTGAGGGGGGAAAAAATAACATTCATTACAATATGCATTAGGTAAAATTTATTTTTTGAAATTGCTACAAATCATTTAAATCAAACATGAAGAGCATTTCATGTCTTCCATGAGGTTCTGTATTTGTATGAATTTTCCAGTTTGTACATGTAAACACAAATTAAATAGAAATGCAACTGTGTTTATAAGCATTAAAGGGATGATTTCAAAATATGCATGGTGCATTTTTTTAAAGTTGCAAAGATGACTTTGCCGTCCTGAACAGCAGTTCACTCTAACCTTTTGTGAAACAGACTATTAACTGAACACTTAGTTGGCAAAATTTGAAAAAAACTAAGGGAGGAGGGGAGCAGGCTGAGAGTTAATAGCACTTCATTTGCCAGAAAACTTGTAAAGTTTTCAAGCCCCAAGTTCAGTGCTCTTAATGCCACCAAAATAACCTTTAAAACAACATCTTCCATTTTTCAGCTGTAGAGAATTTACTGATGGCTGGACTGGCCGCTGAGCAGATTCCAGAATCCGAAGTAGAACTATAGAGCTGCAATCACTCCCTGCCCTGTAGTGCTAGGGCAGCCCTGCTCAAGAGAGAAAACCATTGTATGGTGTATGCAACAGGAATGTGAGGGGCAAAAAGACTTTTTTTCTGGCAATGATAAAGTAACTTGCCCCCATACAGCAGTTTCGAAGTCTCCCTTGATGACTGAAAAAGCCTGTGCCCTAAGGCTTTCACATATTTTGACAAATACACTGCCACATTTAATTGTTCTAGTCAAACCAGTGTCTTGAAAAAATGTCACATAAAATGTCATTGCCATTAGCAGAGAGAAAATGAGAGGGGAAAAAAAAGAAATGGAAGAGTCCTCCATATTCAGACTACAAAAGAGAAAAAAATTGATTTCAGATGAATAAGGCTTTTCTTATATCACTTGCTTTTTTAGCTTGCAACTTAATTCAGCATAAGGCATAACTGAAACAATCCCATTTCTAAATAAATGTAAAAATAACATAAAATATTTTTATTCTTACTGCTGGTCGAGGTATAGGCTTTTGTGGTTTCTTTGAACCCAGTTTTTTCATTGCATTGTAGTATTTCTTTTGTTCTTCTGTCATAAAAATGTCTTGACCTCCAAAGTAAACCAAAGAGACAAAAACTGGTTACAATGACATATCTCTATTGGTTACTTAAAAACAAAGATACTGAATAGTAATAATCACTCTTCTTCATTCTCATCTGTGGGAAAAGTTAAGACATAAAAATCCCCTTTTATCATGATTATTAGTGCTTTGGTAACAGAAGAATTGCTTTACATTCCACTCAATGTTTAGGATGGTTTTTTGAGAGGCTCTTGAACTTGCATTGTTTGTGGTAGACTCTTTTTCACTGGGGAGGGGGCAGGTACAGAGGAAGAAGAGGGGCTTTTTCTTTGTTCTACTAAATTCCATCACTTATTACAGAGGCACAAACTAATAAAATATTGCAATCCTCTTCCTCTCAAGTAAATTTTGGCAAAATTTCAGAACTGACATCTATGATACCAAAAGAGAATTAGAAGGTATCCAGACAGTCATATTTCCCAACCTCTTCTTCTCCTTCCAGTGGGGCAGGACTTGAAGCAGGAGATCCTGGAACTACTATGTGGAACAAGTAGAGAAAAAAAGCCAATTTCTCTCCATCTCAACCCGTTTCAGCACATGGATCTAACAGCACTTCCACCACTCCAACAACACTTTGTGTGGCGAGATACTTTACGTAAGCTCTGCAGCTGAAAGACTGATACCTTTTGAGGCAGTGTTGACAAAATACAAAGGCTAAAGAGTTCAAATAAAGATAATACAATGTTTATTACTAGAGTGCAGAAATCTACACTGCTGAGCTCTGAGGCATGAAGGTAGTATAGCTAAGAGTTTTTATAGCTACATTTAGCTATTTCAATGGTTATCCTTCTTACGAATCTATAATAGACTTGAGCCCCAAATCTACTTCTTTACAAAGATGACATTGGGTATTTCACTAACCATGGACAGACATATGTTGTCACTTGTCCGCCAAAGCCCCATAAAGGCAAATCGTAAGCTTCAATAATTTAATACATTTAATATGCAGACCACGTATTAATTTCTCATAGAAAGAAAAAATAGTATTTTATGAATAAATTTATTGTGTGGACCAAAAGTAAGCATTTTTTTAGCTTTCTTTCCAGGATAATGATGAAGTACTTATCTTCTTTTTCTGCTGGTTGAAATTGTCTATGATGACACCAATGAAAAGGTTCAAGGTAAAGAATGATCCAAAGATGATAAAGATGACAAAGTAAAGATACATGTACAGGTTATCTTCATACTTAGGCTGATCCAAAACCTGCAAAAAAGACACAGAAACTAAGCCCTAGTTTGACGGTAAGCACAGAATCAAATATCTGCTGGACAGAATTTAGGGCGTTCTCACTCTGACCTTTGCTTCTTATGGTCAAGTTCTCACATATTCATCCCACTGATTTTCAATCTATGAAGTTACAGTCTTGAAAAAAAACTTTGCTGTCAAACTTGATATTTAATTATTAAAAGTTTAATTAGCCTATGTGAGTGTAGAATAAATACTGAAGAAGCAATTGGTTTAAACTAGTATAGTACCATCTCTTTGAGTCTATAGACAACCAGAAACACCAGCTCATAAAGCTGCAAACTTTTCTGTATATCCTGCGGGAGGCTCCCAATGCGGGCTTGTGGAACTGCTATAGGTACTTGGGAAACTACCCTGGATTATGGAAGAGAGGCATCCAAGCCATGTTTAGATAAAGCATATTTTCTTGGTACAGCTATGCACATTTACTATATTACAACAGGCGTCCTGCTGTAGCTGGAGCTTTACCAGTAGTTTATTCAGTTGTCTGCTTAGAACTAGAGGACAACTTGCACCAAGGGAGCACGGGGAAGGCAAAAGGGTTAGAAAATGCACAGGCCGAGTTAACAATAGGAAAGGAGTCAGGTGGCTTGTAGACCACAGTGAGAGTCTCAACTTTAAAAAAGATCAATGTTACAGAAAATCATCTCTAAGCTGTGTATCAGTGCCTGGTTCCAAATGTAAATAATGCCTCAATGCACATAATGAGAGGAGGAAAAGGCATCCCATGGCAATAGTTAAGTCTGCTGTGGAACTGAGGAAATTTGGTCCAGCTGCACCATAGAGAACATGGAATCCTTCAGGACTACTCCTCTGCTTTCTCTGCATCTTGTATTTTCCCAATGGTTTCTATTTTCTTTAACTACAAAACTATAGTAACACCTTGTTCTCTCATTTTTACTGTAATTTCTGAAAGATGTTACAATTACATTCTTAAATCTTGGAGCTCTACAGTCAAAACAAATGGAGTCAAGGGACTATACTTACATTACGAGAATCCACAGCTGCATACATAATATCCATCCAGCCTTTAAATGTAGCCTATAAACAGAACACTGGTGTTTACCTCTTGCTTTTCCTGGAAAATGGCTTGTCAGAAACATTGTTTAAGAGCTGCCTTCTATTGTATGTTTTATTCATATACGAGAATTGTAAGCAAATTCTAATATCTGACTGTAGAGGACACAGCATCTATTAAGAAATTTTATCAATTATGAGTAATATCTGATATAAAACTTATTTTCTATGTATGAGCAAAGTAGGTGTACTTGATACAGGTTCAATGCAACTAAGGGTTGAATTATGTATTTTTTTCTCACAATCAGTATAGCCTCTATGCTTTGTATTATTTTTGTAGAGTATTTATCTCACACTCTATAATTCCAAACCAAGAAGCGAGAGACAAGATTTCTAAATGCAAGGGCCCTCAGCCTGTTGCTCTGAGATGTGCTGGCTTTGCTGCAGCCCACTTGAAGTCTTATAGAGATGAGCCAGGGACTCCTGAGATAATAGGAGCCAACAGGGAAACACCAGTGAAATACCTCAAAGGAATTACGGGGTGTTCTTCCAAAAAGGTGACACAGCCAACTGCCCAGCTGAAGTGCCTCTACACCAATGCATGCGGCATGGGCCAGAAACAGGAGGAGCTGGACACCACCGTGCTGCTACCTAGTAGTTGCTATTATTGAAACTTGGTGGGATGAATCCTATGACTGAAGTGCAGCTATCGATGGCTACAGGCTGTTCAGAAGGAACAGGTGAGGAATGAGGGGCGTTGCCCTCTACATCAAAAATAGGTAAGAGTGTGAAGAGCTGTCTCTGAAGAATAGCACTAGCAAGCTGAAAGCCTATGGGTAAGAATAAGAGACCAAGGCAACAAAGGGAACCTTGTGGTTGGTGTCTACTACAGGCCACAGGATCAAGGGGAGCCTATTGATGACACCTTGTTACCTCAGCTACAGGAGGCACCACGCTTGCAGGCTCTTGTCCTGCTGAGGTACTTCAACCACCTCAGCATCTGCTGGAAGAGTAGCACGGGAGCTGTAGGCAATCAAAGAGACTCCTGGAATGCATAGAGGATAACTTCTTAAGCCAGGTAATAAGACAGCCATACCAGAGGGGATGCGATACTGGACCTGTTGGTCACCAATGCAGGTGAGCTCATTGGTGACATCACGATTGGAGGTAGCCTGGTCTGTAGTGATGATGCACTGGTGGAGTTCACAGTTCTGAGGGATATTGGTCAGGGAAAGAATAAAGTCAGGACCCTGAGTTTTAGGAATGCAAATTTCCAGCTCTTCAAGGAATTAGTCAATAGGGCCCGTGGGAACTGCCTTCAGGGACAAGGGAGCAAACAGAGCTGGCAGACCTTTAAGGATGCTTTCCATAGAATGCAAGAGCTCTCAGCCTCCAAGTGTAAGAAATCAGGAAAGGAGGGCAAGAGACTGGCATGACTGAGTTGAGACCTGCTGGTCAAACTAAAGGGTAAGAAGGAAATGCACATGCAGAGAAAGAAGGGACAGGTATCCTGGGAAGAGTATAGGGATGCTGCCCGGTTGTGTAGGGATGGGATCAGGAAGGCCAAGGCGTGGCTGGAGCTGAACTTGGCAAGGGACGCAAAGAACAGCAAGGGCTTCTACAGGTATGTCAGCCAGAAAAGGGAAGTCAAAGAAAGTGTACCCTCCCTGCTGAGCAAGACTGACAACAGCAAGACTGGTAACAACTGACGAGGAAAAGGCTGAGGTACTCAACAACTTTTTTGCCTCAGTCTTCACAGGAAACCTCCCTCCCCACATCTCTTAAGTGGATGGACCACAACACGGGGACTGGGGGAGCAAAGTCCCTCCCACTGTAGAAGAAGATCAGGTTCGTGACTACCTGAGGAACCTGGACATACAGAAATCTATGGGACCTGACGAGATACATCCCAGAGTCCTGAGGGAATTGGCTGATGCAGTTGCCAAGTCACCCTCCATGATATTTGAAAAGTCATGGCAGTCAGGTGAAGCTACCAGTGACTGGAAAAAGGGAAACGTTGCACCCATTTTTAAAAAGGGTAGAAAGGAGGACCCTGGGAACTACTGACCTGTCAGCCTCACCTCTGTGCCTGGGAAGATCATGGAACAGATCCTCTTGGAAGCTATGCTAAGGCACATGGAGGACAGGGAAATGATTTGAGAGAGCCAGCAGGGCTTCACCAAGGGCAAGTCCTGCCTGAGCAACCTAGTGGCCTTCTATGATGGAGTGACTACATCAGTGGACAAGGGAAGAGCTACAGATGTCATCCATCTGGACTTCTGTAAGGCCTTTGATACGGTCCCCCACAATACCCTTCTCTCCAAATTGGAGAGAGATGGATTTGATGGGTGGACTGTTTGGTGAATAAGGAATTGTGTGGATGGTCACATCCAGAGGGTAGTGGTCAATGGCTCAATGTCCAGATGGAGATTGGTGACAAGTGGGGTTCCTCGGGGGTCTGTATTGGGACCAGTACTGTTCAATATCTTCACCAATGATATAGACAGTGGGATTGAGTTTACCCTCATCAAGCTGAGTGGTGCAGTTGATGTGCCTGAGGGTGGAATGCCATACAAAGAGACCTGGACAGACAGGCTTAAAAAGTGGGTTCATGTGAACCTCATGAGGTTCAACAAGGCCAAGTACAGGGTCCTGCACCTGGGTCGGGGCAACGTCTGGTATCAATACAGGCTGGGTGATGATGGGATTAAAAGCAGCCCTGCCGAAAAGGACTTGGAGGTATTGGTGGATGAAAAGCTGGACATGAACTGATAAGGTACTCACAGCCCAGAAAGCCAACTGTATCCTGGGCTGTATCAGAAGAAGTGTGGCCAGGAGGTCAAGGGAGGTGATTCTGCCCCCCTGCTCCACTCTGGTGGGACCTTACCTGGAGTACTGCGTCCAGCTTTGGAACCCTCAGCACAGGAAAGATATGGACCTGTTGCAGCGGGTCCAGAGGAGGGCTACAGAAATGATCAGAAGGATGGAACACCTCTCCTATAAGGACAGGCTGAGAAGGTTGGGGTTGTTCAGCCTGAAGAAGAGAAGGCTCTGGGGAGACTTTATTGCAGCCTTTCAGTACTTAAAGGGGGCTTATAAGAAAGATGGAGACAAACTATAGCAGGGCCTGTTGCAATAGGAGAAAGGGTAACGGTTTTAAACTAAAAGAGGGTAGATTCAGACTAGATGTAAGATGTTGTTTACAATGACGGTGGCAAAACAGTGAAATGGGTTGCCCAGAGAGGTGGTAGATGCGCCATCCCTGGAAACATTCAGGGTCAGGTTGGATGGGGCTCTGAGCAACCTGATCTAGTTGAAGATGTCCCTGCTCATTACAGAGATATTGGACTAGATGACATTTAAAGTTCCCTTGCACCCCAAACTGTTCTATGAAAGAAACAATGAAAAATTACTTTTTACTGTTACAAGTGAACAAGAGATACAGAAAGAGAAACAGAAAGGAGTGGTGACTTACCACTTGAAGCAGAGAAAGATAACCAAGGCCTACATTATCAAAGTTAACCTTCACATTCTTCCATCGGGCAGTTTCATTGTTTTTTATCAGCTCCTCACATTGACTGTAGTTGTTGATTTGGCTGATATCAAATCTCTCATCAGTTGTAGTGTTAACACAGTAGTAAAATTTTCCAGCAAATAGATTTACTCCCATGATACTGAAGATCAGCCAGAATATAAGGCAAACAAGCAACACATTCATAATGGATGGAATCGCTCCTAAGAGGGCATTCACAACCACCTAGAGTACAAATGAAACCAGAGAGACTGTGTAAGAACATAGGCACCAGTATCTTACAAATGCTTTGACCTTTCTTAAATGTAATACTCTATTTTAATTCTAATATCTGTGTTACACTTTTTAAAATGTTGAGAGTAACAAGTAAGAAAAGCAGTATAGAGGAAAGATAGAATGTCAACATATTAGAAGGAAAACCATACAAACAGTAGTAAATGGCAGCTTTAGGGAATGGGGGAAAGAACAACAAAAAGGTAAAATGAAGTAAAAAAAAAAACAAACTGAAAAAAATCAGCATTTATTAATTCTTTTTAGAATATTTACTTAATGTATGTCTGCAAAAACATATCCATAATATTTCTAATGACTGATTGCATCAAACACAGCAAACTTTTTTCTATTACGTTTACTAGATAAACAGTCCAAATCAATATTACCAAGCAAATTTTAAAAAGTAATTTTAAGACTTCTTTCAAATTAAAGAAAACTCAGGGATATATGCATATTCATTTGGATGGTTATATATGAAATCCTAAAAGCAGACATGTTCAAACCCGGAAACCAGCTATCTGAACACAGAAAAGCTGGTAGCATTCAGGCAAGTGGCAGATAAGACTTAAAGAAGGAAGAGACTTATTTAATTCCCAAATTAACTTTGGGGAAAAGCAGGCTTCAGGAAAGAAAAACATGAAGAGTTCATGTATGATGATAAACAATGATTCAAAACACGCCAGAATAAAAATAAAATAGTAAAGAAAATAAAATTAGAGAGAAAGTAGGTCCATTATGAATGAGAATGATTTGTTTAATGATGAAATTGATGAACTGCTAAATTAGTTACTTTGTATTTTAAATCTGTTTCTAAGTAAGTCTAACAATATAAAATGTAATAACTACGGAGCACTGCTGCCAATTTTGCCGAAACAACTGAATCAAATCCTTAGAACCTAATGAAGATTTTGTTTTAAAAATGCAGGATGTTAGGTATTAGATAAATTAGATTATTTGTAATTCATTTAGTTTATATTAAGCAGGTACTACAACAGATCCTCTAGCACACTATGCTATTTATTTCTCTTTCAAATACAAATATGTAGCTTAAGCCTGTAAAATATCTTAGCATTACATTTATATCTACAATTAATAGGTTCCACAGAATCAATTACTTGTAAAATTAATCATCTAGGTAGACCACCTTTCATTCCTTGCCATTTTACAGAATAGAAAATAAAACCTTTGAATGCTAGAGCAGGTGATGAACCACCATCATGTATAACACATAGTAGACTTTGGCTGAAGGAAAGAAGAAATACTTGTTTTACTTTCAGGGCTCCATTCCTGCCAAAACTATACTTTTTTGAGGCAATACATACTTTGGACACTATTTGACACCCTATGGGATTTCAATGAAATTGTTGTTATGTTAAATTTAGAGGCTACACCAAATGAGGTTCCTTTCAATGTAAATTACTCAATGACTATAAAATCACAGAATGCCTAATGAATCCAAAGCTTACATACTTCCCCTCCCTGCCCCCCCATATTTTAAATCACATGTTGTAATGAGTGTTTATTTCTAATGGGGAAATTAAAAAAAAAATCAAAATAGTTTCTTACTAATACTAAAAATCTCCTTAGCAATACCTATTATAAATTAATAAGCAAAAATAACAGCATTTTATCACTCATCAGCCGAGAGAGAGGATTCTCCAACTAATGGATAAATCTCTTCTGACTATTTCAACAGTACTGTCTTATGCTGACAGACCTGTATTCTCAGCTTTGTAATGCCATGACTGTGGAAAGCCATGTGGAATAGTTTGACCTGAACAAATGAATAGTTTAATAATAACAGTGAATTAGTTTAAATTGGAAATCCACGAATTCACTGATTTTAGAGGGAAGTTTGATTGGAATAATAAATGGTGACATCATTTTTTTCCCAATTTGGGAATATTTTCCAAATATGTATTAGTTATTATTTTTACATTCTTTTTATTTAAATTTATCTCAATTCTTCTACTTAAAAATATAAGTAGATTTTTTAAATGTAACAGTATCATCCACAGAATAATTATTGAGATATAAAGGGATAGTTAATGAAGTGAAAATATTTGTCCTTGAGCTTTCAGTCTCATTACACTCGAGAATTCTGTTCCTTTTTCTGCTACAGCTGCAGGTCCAGTTATATTATTTTTTCTTTAATTGCTGGATTTCTACAGCTGACCTACTTTCGCTGTTTTAGTCTGAGTCCTGAAGCTATAGTACGACCAGCTTGATAATGTCTTCAAAAACGAATCATTTGAAGACACTCAAAACATACTGTTGAGCATCACTGAAAACACTGATGCAGACACCTCCTAGCTTCCATTGATAGAAGGGGTGTGAGAAAACAGGGCAAGGTCTGACAGCAACTGAAAGCAGGGAAAGCATTAGAAAGGCTTTAAAAGCATTGTTTACTGGTTAAAAAAAAAAGTAGTATGTGTCTAGTACCATATAGCAATGAGTGATACTGCTTGGGACCGAGCATAGACAGATTAATTGTACTCCCACGGGCTACTTTTATAAAGTCCCACATGCAAATTAAAGGGTATTTCCACTAGCAATAGTAGCGGTGCTAAGATGCAGGGGAAATATCATGTTTTCCACAGGGGCAATGTTTTCTATTAATTATTAGTCTGGGCAGGCACAAGTCCTGATCCTAGAGAATAGTATGGTGGATTAAAAATTCTGGATGTGTAGAATGGAATTTCTTGCTTGTATAGAAGAAGTGTAATGCTCACTGGAAGTAATTTGGTGGTCAAGAGGGCATCCTGGCTTTTATTAGAAGCAGTGTGGCCAGCAGGACTAGTGAAGCAGTTGTCCCCGTGTACTCAGCACTGGGGAGGCCCCACCTCGAATACTGTGTTCAGTTTTGGGCCCCTCACTACAAGACAGACATTCTGGTGCTGGAGCATGTCCAGAGAAGGGCAACAAAGCTGGTGAAGGGTCTAGAGCGCAAGTTTTCTGAGGAGCGGCTGAGGGAACTGGGGTTGTTTAGCCTGGAGAAAAGGAGGCCGAGGGGAGACCTTATCACTCTCTACAGCTACCTGAAAGAAGGTTGTAGCGAGGTGGGGTTGGTCTCTTCTTCCAAGTAACAAGCAATAGGATGAGACGAAATGGCCTTGGGTTGCACCAGTGGAGGTTTAAATTGGATACTAGGAAAAATTTCTTCACTGAAAGGGTTATCAAGCACTGGAACAGGCTGCCCAGGGAATCACTGTCCCTGGAGGTATTTAAAAGGCATGTATATGTAGTGTTGAGGGACATGGTTTTGTGGCGGACTTGGCAGTCCTAGGTTAACAGTTGAACTTTATGATATTAAAGGTCTTTTCCAACCTAAGTGATTCTATGATTCTACTCTTAAGTGCACCATACTATATTGTCATATTTTCCATTCATAGTAGTTAAAACACCAATGAAATTACTATGTTATGAACAAAGATCTTGAATTTCCATGTGTCAGATCTTAAAATGTTCTCTTACTAATTTCTTCACCAACTTGAGCTACTGTATCTTTAAAGACATTAACCTGAAATTAATTACTTTAAAAAAGGCAAAATTCATTCTATCCATAGGAAAATTTTAATGGTTAATTGCCTAACTAATAAAAAAATATAGGTCACATTTCTAGTTTGAAGTTATCTAACTTCATCCATCACTTTTTATTATACCTGCTGCTAAAGTCATAAATCATAAATCTGGGCATTTCACAAAGAGATACAGTTAGCAGATCAGGATCAAATCAGTAGGTAAATTTTAGGTAAATTTAGGTAAATTATTAGGTAAAAAAATTTAGGTAAATTTTCCACAACATAGAAGTTATGGGATTGAAAATGCCCCATAAACCTTTGTCACCTTTGTGACAAAGTGACTGTTTTTTCCTTGCCACATTAAATTTCCACTTAAGCAATTTACTGTGCATATAAAATCTGTAATATTTGTATTCAATTTTTTTGCTAATCATTCTCATAAAAACCTAAGAGCTAATAGTTTTTTTAGTGAGATACTACTGAAGTTTTAGATGGGCCTTATATCTGATATGCATCCCAAATTTTCAAATTTGCTTCAGCAAAGTTCTAGAAATTTGTTGGAGGCAAGGCAGCAGTATTTTCTATTTGAATTTATAACCTTTCATCAAAGCCTGTTTCCTTTTTGGTTGAAGTCTTCTACTTTCCACACACATAGAGCATCACAATTTCTTCAGAAGCTCACCGATTTGTAGCTGACTTCTAAATTTGCTAATCAGCTTATAGCCTGCAGTGCCAAAGAGCAGTGATTGTGGTAGGGAGCCCACAGAAGGATCTCGTTTAATTACAGCAATAGGGTTTCTGCTCAGGTGCATCTGCTGATTAGATCTATGGCAACATGTCCAAGGCAGACAGATGGACCCTGAAGGTGTTAAGTCAGACATCTTCTTGTGGCTGGAGCTACAATATCTACCATCCCCAGCTGCTGACTACTGCCCCTATGAGAAACATTTCTAGAGCTTTCAGGTCATAGCAGACTCCGTAAGGTCTTCGTCCATTTCAGTGCACTAAAGTGACCTAAACTAATCAATTTGACTTTGCACTCGAATAGACTGAGAGCCCTGTTGGGCAGCCGAGGGTCTCAGCTGCGGTAACTGATACAGCAAACAGCTGGGGACAGTACCTTCTCCATAGCTACCCAACTATGTCAGCAAATGTCTGCTGATATGTTTTCAAGCTGCTTAGTGCTCTACAGATTATAAACAACATTTTAACATCAATATGGAAAGCAGTAAGAAATCAGTTTAGGACAGAAATCATAAAACCAGCTCCCTCTTTGATACACCAGAAAAGTTGTCTTAAATAGAATGCAGTTCTAATCTAAAAGACGGAAGGTGTTTTAACACTGCCAATTTACTTACTAACATAGGAATTCATTATAAAACTTTTAAATTGTAACAGAAATTCCCAATTAATATTTACAGAATAGTAGGTTAAAAGATATTTGATAGACTACGCATGATATTCTATATTTGTATGAAATAGATGTGCATATGTGCACACACTTTTATGAGAAAGTATTGTCTTTTAAAAACTGTTCTGACTATAGCAGGATTTATTTGTATGAGGTAAATTCAGTTTTGTAGCAACATTGCATACATCCATGCAGTTAATAAATCCTTGGGCACTCCAGGAAAGTATGAAATAGGGTGAAAGGCCAAGGAGCCTAAATAAGTGTAACAACGTGTGCAATAACACATGAATTCATATAAGCAAATGAAGCCTTTTGCTTATATGTTTGTGATAAATGTAAAATATAAAGGATGATAGTGTAGCATTTCTGCATGGATTTGTTGTTGATTATTCTGCATGCATTGTTTCTGTGTATGCATGCATTATTTCACATTCTTTCATTTTGTCTTACCCTCATCCCTTCAAATCGCGACAAGGCTCTTAGAGGTCTCAAAGCTCTTAGTGTCCTAAGGGATTTAATCGCACCAAGTTCTGAGTAGCCCAAGGCATTAGCTGTTAAGCTAACCAAAGAGACCTACACAAAAACAGAAAGGCAATATTGCTCATTCATCTTGTATATCCTTTTGATACATATGGTGGGAATGATGTGTGCCCTGAACGTCTCAAGAAGATTCAAGGCTGGACCTCTTTCTCCAGGTATCCCTCTATAATGCAGAAAGATCTTTCAAATCAGACAAAGTAGAATAAAAGTATATTCTAGGTACCTGTTGATGAAATCATGTTGGTAGAATGGTACAAAAATGCCTTCTAAATTCACATAAACCAGTCAACATTTGGTGGCATTTAAAGAAAAATGAAGTCACATGGAAAAAGAAAACTCCCAAAAGTTGGGTGAATTGGAATGGTCAATTTAGGTCAGGACTTCC
Organism: Chionis minor; assembly: GCA_013398295.1. Classification (NCBI taxonomy): domain Eukaryota; kingdom Metazoa; phylum Chordata; class Aves; order Charadriiformes; family Chionidae; genus Chionis; species Chionis minor. The sequence continues at coordinate 295,209 of VZSF01003342.1, read as the reverse complement.
CAAAATATCTTCAGAACTTGATGAGAATGTAAAAGCTCTCAAAAACCACATCCACACCTGGCCTTTGGTCAAATGTAACTTTCTAGTGTCCAGAAAATCTTATTCAACAGCCACAGCTACCAGTGCTGTTCAGATTTAACCAGACTAATCAAGACTGATAACCAACTGTTTGTTAGACAATGGTAGAAGCTTCATTGTTAGGCATATCCACACTTCATTACATTCCCTGTGACTCCTTTAACCACTTCATCAATTCTGGCTTGCATAACGCTGGTCTGGTCTGCAGGCAGATGAGTAAATAAACTAGAATAGCTGTAAAATAAATAATACAATTATCTTTCATCAATAATCCTTAGAAATGTATTTATAGTAAACCACTGGGAAGAAGTGGCCCTAGTAATGAAAAAAAACCCCAAACCATCTTCTATTTCCCTCCATTTAATGCCCTTCCCTTCCATCTTTACTGTTTTTTCTTAATTCTTTCATTCCCAAATTAATCTTTTCGATTCCCTATCTCGAACCTCTGAATAAAGATTTTAAAAAATGGTTCAGAGATTAATTTTTTCTATGAAAAGAATTGCACCTGGGTAAGGTTGACATGAAAAATTAATAAGAATTATTAATTCTTACACAGAAGCAACCAAACCACAGATTTACAAATAAGAATTAAATATTTTTTCATAAATACAATAAACATATAATGACAATGTAAATTTTTGTCCACAGTGTCTCTCTAAAGCTGTACTGGTCGTGGCAATTTACATATCTGTAGATTGAGCCAATAAGTGTACAGCCAACAAGGGTACAGACTCAACCACAGAATTCTAAGTGTGCATATAGCCATGTTTTATCAAAGGATCTGCAATGCTGGTATGGATTTAAAAGTTAAAATGTTTTCCAGGCTCTGTATAGTAAAGACTTCATGGTCTACCATATCACTGTAGTTTTAGGGAGATACATAGTGATTTCTATAGAATTCTACTGCTTTTCTGAATGAGCAAACGAGACACATTCTTACCTTGCATTCCATGTGAATTTCATATGTGGAACTGAGAGATGCACTATTAGCACAGACAGAGGTAGTCAGGCTATTGGGGACGGAAGGGAAATGGATGTCTGCTATATGATAAAAGAACTGTAGAATTCCATTTGTGCTACCCAGTAACCCAGTCCTGAGAGTACATTGTTGAGCATGTAGTCTTGAAATTACAATGCACTTCTCACTAAGTCTCCTTCAGACAATGTGTATCTGCTCCTTGGTGGTGCAGCCTTTTGAAAATCATTTGAGAACCCATTTTAGGATGACTCATCTACAGTTCTCCAAGCATCTCTTTAAGTTTGCCCATGTGATGCAGTGAAAAGTGCAAGAGTACTGAAGAGTAAAATGGAACAGGACACTGGAAGTAATTGATTAGAATGTTAGAAACCTTTAAAGAAATTACTCTGAAATATTTAAATTCCATATACAGCAAAAACTGAAGAGGATGAACAGCATCCTTTCCACACCATGGAAAATAAAATAGTAAAAAGCATAAGTTCAATAAAGTATTACAACTTCATAAAACTAGAGAATATCAACAAAACATCTCTAGAGTAATAAGTATATCTAATTTTTTTTCTTTTCTGAACAGAATTATAAACCATGCCACAGCAACAGTTTTAAAATAGAGTTTCCATTGAATAGAACAGAAAGTTTATCCTTAAAACATAATATTCTGATTCTTGGAGGCTGTTGAACAGGGCATAAAAAAAGAATACGTACATCAACAATCAGGAAGTCCAGCCAGCACCACGCATTAGTGAAATAGGTTTGAAAGCCATAAGCCACCCATTTTAAAAGCATTTCCAGGATGAAGATATAAGTAAAAACTTTATCAGCATATTCCAGCATGGTCTTGATAGTTTTACGTTGCTCTATGTATATATCTTCAAATGCCTGTGAAAAAGATTTTTGAAGATATAATTAAATGCCTTCACAATTTGCAGTGTGGTATAGAGTAGCCAAGAAAGTATTTGAATTGGAAACATATACGTGATGATAAGGCGTATATCCTTCCGTCAAGCATAACTTCTGCTTTCACTCCATACTGTAGTTTTTTCATAAAGCTGGGTCCAAACACAATATTCAGCTTTCAGCTGAGCTGAACAGTGATCCATGAAACTCACTGTAATACCATTCTCCAAATCTCCTTTTCCTTCATTTCCATGGATACCAACGGCTTATTGACATAATGATTTCCTTTGTGGTAACTACAACTTCATATCAAAATTATACGTGAGATTTAATAATGACTCTGTGATGCAGAATTTTTGAGGAACTAATAACTGAAACCAAACTAACCCAACAAAGCAATCCTGAACAGAGATTAATAACTCTCCTCAAAGGCAAATGTCTACATTGATAGTGAATCACTGTGCAATGACCCAAGTGTAGCAAATACACTATATTTTGCTCCTGCTATAAGGATCTAGTTACTTCAGTACTTAGAGTACCTAATTTAACATCAATCTGGTAAAATACCTGACAGAATCACATTGGCACCTTACAGCTCAGTTTGACAATTTATGTTGCTGTTGATAGGTTCCTAGCTCAGCTGGGGTTTATTTTAAACGTGTATAAGAAAAAAAGTGCTATTATTATCAACAGGAAGACATGGGAATACCAGTCTGATATAATTAATTTCTTATTTCCATTAACACTACATTTTGAACATGCCAAACAATTTGTTTCATACCCTGTGAGCAAACTCTTACATATCCTACGATATGTGCCAAATACTTGTTGGTATATGTTGATATTAGAAAATTTATGAAATGGATGTTAAATTCTGATATGTTATCTGCAGCTATATAATTAACTTTAATTCTAAATGTTTGCTGCTTAAAATAGACACAATAGCTCCATGCTGAATTTACCAGAGCACCGCTGCTGAGAAGAATCATGAAGACAATGAAGGTCTCAAACCAGTTGTGTTCAACAATCTTATAGCAGGTTTTCCTAAGATTCCACCAGATCTTCCCTTTCCCATCTTCTACACTGACTTGACAGCATTTGAATCTCCGTACACAGCCTAAGTGCAATAATAAATTTTGAGATGTCAGAATAAGGTAAATATTTATTAGTAATCACAATGAACAGAAGTCATTTGGCTTATTTCAGTACTAGTGGAATAGATGCTTGTAAGTTAGTATCTCCTATTTGAGGATTTTCATTTCAATATTTGAAGTTAAAGCTTTTTAACTCTTTCAGTATCTTCCAAGGAGAGAGAGCACGAGAACAGTACATCTATGGCAGTACCTCTGAAGGAGTTACTAATACAAACAGAAAACACAACTATAATCACAAAGCTTCTTCTTGATTTTGTGTGAAAATAGAATCCCCCCCAAATTAACACAGTTAGGTCTAAACACCTTGTATATATTTTGCTTTGCTTACCTTCTGTAAAACAAGCCTCTGGCTCCAGAGCTTCTTCAGGTTCTGCTTCTGGCTGTTCTCCTTCTGGAGGTAGTCCGATATCAACTGTGCTGCCTTCTGATGAACTGGATGCATTTAATTTCTGTGAATGAAACCCCACATAATTATTTTATTTCAATTTTATTTATTTTTAATAAAATGTTTGAAATGCATACCAAAATATTTTGCATGTATTCCGTGCTCTGACATTAAAATAATTTCATATCTACAATCTATAATGCCAAATTGCTCTACTACAGGTGAGGTCACAAGATTAGAAACTACATCATGTGCATTTTCCCTATTGAAAATATTTTGATATTTTCATACAAGGAATTGCTGAAATTGTTAGACTACTATTCCGAGCCACACAAAAGAATTCTGAAACAAAATTTCAGTAAGTTAGGAATGGGTGCCTTCCACACTTTGTACTGTTTAATTATTCCAATTGTGGCTGCATTTTGGATTACACTTCAGATAGCATGCGTTAATATAAATTATTTTCCAACGTCATGACCAAACCAACAGCAAGCTGCACAGATGTATTTTCATGTCTCAAGTACATGTTCTTCTATCAAGTCTGTAAAATCTAAAAAGTTTGAATATAAACTTTTCTTTATCATTGACATGAAAACACATGTTATGAGTTGTATAGGATAGTTTAATTCTCTTTATTTCCAAAAGAGCAGCACATTACTTTAAGAGCAGTAGCTGATATTTTGCATTCTCACTTGCCAATGCATTTTCTGAATTTCTTGTGCATTTTGAAACTACTTATTACTTTGGTACAGTACCCATACATGTCCAATCACCAAAAAAGCCCCCAAAAATCATTATTTTGGGAAGACTGAAGTGAAAACAAATGCTTTTAAATCAATGCTATCATAAACCAATCCTGCACCAATGAATGATACTGATAATATAATCCAAATCTTCAAAATAATTCTTTCACACTACCACATGATATTGGCAACAGACAAATGTGAGTACTGTAATAAGTAAAAGTAGTTTGATCATGGCATTCTATGACTCTTCTAATGTTATCACTATGTGGAGTATAACATCAGTAAAATGGCTGCATTGATAAGTAGCTAATTTTAAAAAAGGAATGATGTAAGCAGATTTAGAATACAGTCTATAGGGAATTAATGTTAGACAGAGAGGTGGTCCATGGTAACAGTAAAGATATATCTTTGCTGACACATAAAACTTAAGTTAGAGGCATTATTCCTTTAAAACATGTTTCAGAAGCTCAAAATTCTATACAGTTTTTTGTAAAGGAAATGTAAACAATATTAGCATGTGAATACAGAAAGTACCATAAGACTTTAATAGAATTTTACACTGCAGATAATATTAAGTATGTTCTTCAAACAAAAAGAAGATTAATTCCTTTCTCCTCAACTCTGATTTTATCAAATCACACTCACAATACATCATGCTGTGATTTTGACATAGGCTTAACTTTGATTTTTGCGTACCACGGTACACTATAGCCCGCATTTTAGAGGAAGACCAAACAAATGGACATGTTTATTGCCAGGTATATTATGCAGGTAATTTCAGCAATATCTGCACACCCATTTCCTTTATGTTTCTTTGCAAATCCCAGCTTACATATTCATGTCTTATATTTGTGCATGAGCTTTAGCATCTGTGCGGCTAGGCCCAATGTACAAAGACATGGATGCACACTTTTCTGCAGATTATTACTAATAAATTTCCTATTGCAATACATTCAAATGATAGGTAATGCATGGCAGTTTGGTCATTGTGGAATACTGCCTCTAAAACGGAGAAACTGGAAACTAGGGGATAAATACTGTAGTCCTCAAGTAGTGACTACAGCATTTAAACATTAGTGGAAGTCAATTAGTTTGAGAAAATGCCAGAAATACAATAAACACAAGGTACATTCCAAAGAAATTTGTATGTGGTGTTAGAAATTAATATTTATCAATACAATACGGTAAATAATTTTTAAACTGAGAAGTGAGTATCTGTTCGTATTATGTAGAGTTTTCTTAAAATGTTGCTTGCATCATTCCAATCTGGACAGCATTTCTAGCAGAATGCTGTAGTAGTAGCAGAGCAAACAAAAATTATGAACTTGTTAAACCGTAAGTTTGAAAGACCTACTGTCCATTCTTTTACAGGAAAATGAAGAGTTCAGTAACTCAGATATTACGCAGCTAGTTTAATCAGCACACATTCATTTTAAGAAGAGGTAATGAATTCCTATTACTGAAATGGCATGAGACTAACAGTTAACTCAAGATGGAAGATTAAGGATATCCACTATAGGTAGAGATCAAAAAGATCAGGTAGAAAAGGCAGAAAATTATCACTACAACAGTGAATTATCAGGAACATCAGAAAGCCATCTTTATTTATGTGGGGCGGTATGTATGGTGAGTTGTATCTTACAAGTCTCTTCTCTGAAGATCTGGTATGCTTCTTTTAAAGAGATGTAATAATAATCACAGGAATTAAGCTAAACAGAAAAATCCTAAATTGAATCAACAGCGGCTGATACCTGAAACACAACAATTAAATGCCTTATATCCCACTGAGGATTCAGTTACTCTTCTGTTGTTCGTGTAACATTTCCTTAGCATGCTGTTCTAATATACCTGAATTTAGCCCCGGCCCGATCAGTATACAAAGAAGCACATTATAAAAATTATTCAGTAAATTCAATCTGTAATATGTCATTATCATTTGGGGAAGAAAAAATTAAAAATTTTCAACAGAAATAATTACTTCTTTTGTTTGTGTCTGTTATTTTTAATATTGAATTTATTATATGGCATTCTATGCAATATTTATAAAATTTAGTACACATTACCAACAACTAAGACGTTTTTATGATACAACTTCTTAAGTTTTTACCAAATCAATTAGTTCAGTATGCTAGGAAAACTTCTCAGTGACAATCACATATTTCCACAGCAAATTTCTGCTCTGATATAAAGCAACTGCCCCAGGGATGTTTTACTGATTTCTATGTATTCAACACAAAATCACCTGGGAATGGACCATGTTAATGCTGATTATGTTTTTTCTATATGCTTTAATACATACAAAGTTTTTTCCTACCACTTACTGTGACTTGCCAGTGTTCACACATATGGAATCCAGCTGGATAGCTAGACTACCCCTAATTGCAGATCCTGATATGTTAAGTATGTAGCATATGTCCCAGTTCTTTACCTTAGCAGATCTCAAATTTACCATTCTACTGGCTAAATCCTTGTCTGCTCACCAGCATTACAAAAACTGGATTTAGGCACTGCTATATACTTAACAAGTATACAGCTTTTTAAAAAAAAAGAACCTGTACAAAGAAGATAATCATCAAACCCAAACGTTATCTTTGATAAAATACTAAGTCCTTTTTAAGCCTTTTTTATACCACGGTTCTAGGTTTCAGAAGTATTCAGTCACCTAGATTATGAGATTTATCATGCTTAAGTATTAGGCACTCCAAGAGTTATGATGCTAAGTGTGGTTTTTTTCTGACTAGTGTGCCAAGGAAATTATTCTCAGAGAAATCTACTTTTCAAAGCCTCAGACTGTACATATTCCATCTCCTTTTCACAGAAGACAGTAAAGGGACAAAAGTACTTACATGGTTCTAAATAGCAATATATTGATCATCATAGATATATATATATATCTTCTACATCACATCTACCAACAGCCTTGCCAGTCATGCTTTAGTCAGCAATACAGTAGAGTATGAGATACAGATTTTAGTTTAGCTTTCAAGATAGAAACTGAAAGTGGAAAGCAGCTTGCCTAACAGAGCAGCATTGCAAAAAGCAGCAGCCAAGATTAGGTGAGGAAGTTTTTGACATAATTACTTTCTGAACCTCAACAACATCTCATAGATTCATACAATTCTGCTTCACTTACAGCCAGGCCACTTTGAGCTTCTAACCTTTCTTTCTTGGTTTTCAAGGTGATTATCTGAGAGTAGCTGTGCAGCTCTTAGTTTAACATTTTTAAGAAAGCCTGAAATTTCATTGTTGGCCAGGACGACACTAATAGCTGTTGAAATGGTAATTTAAGGGACTGAAGGAGCAAAGAGTAGAACAGACATAAGCAGAAAGATGGCGCCAAGAGAAACCACCATTTTGGTTTTGATTTTAATTTCCTTTCTGCCCAAATACCTGTGAAGATGTTCAATAACGGAAATTATATTGTTTTTATTTTCTCAGTGCTGTGTGGTTGTCAGCATGAAAATGAGACATTCGGTGCCATAAATGGCAACATTATTTCCAAACTCCTCCAGTCTTTTTCAGTACAGCTGTTTCACCTATAAAATTGACCAAATATCGTTGTAGTTCCACTGGTATAATTAAGTGGAATCTGGATGTCACTCTTTCTAGTGCTTATACAGTCAGGTATAATAACAATCAGTTCAAAAAACCAAAACATTGTAAATCAAAGCAAAACAATTCTGTGATGATTATTGTTTGAAAATACTGCAAAAAAACAAGATTCCTAAATTATACTCCACTCTGTACTTTATTGCTATTCATAATTCCTTTGATTCATGTATTTATGAGCATTTAATAAATTAAAATATTTGCAAGAATGTTGGATGAAAGCAAAAGCATTGTAAGTAGCAGTGGAAATATTTGCAAAAGCACTCCCACTGGAAGGTATTTTAAAAGGCTCTTTAATTCACACAAGTAATAGAGAAAAGATATTTCTGAAACAGAGCAAGGGACTGCTGGTTGTAAAGATAATTCAACGAACTCCAATTAACTCTAATATTAACAACTTAATACCATCCACTGTGAATCACAATATGCTGATACCATGTGACCAATTCACAAACAATCCAAAGCCTAAATTCTTCAGAGTATCAAAGGATTTTGAATAATGAATATTTTTAAATCAAAATATGACTTATTGGATAAATTATTCCTTGCAAAATATAAACCAAAAAGCTATGTAACAAGTATATTTTAACTCCACTGATTTACCAAACTGAAAGCAGCACCAGCAATGTTGAATAGGTGAGACATAGATAATACTGAAGCTGAGAACCTTTTGGTCAAAAATCAGTGGCGTATTTACTAGACTGCTGAATTTTATTTGTCACTGATAAAATAAGAATAAGTTTAAGTTTCTCAGGGCTGACAATTTTAGATGTTTGGGGAGGTAGTCAATTCATGAGCATAAATTAAAGAGCTATGGTAAGACTGAATTGGGCCAGATCTTGCTATCAGTTTTCTCTTTGCACCTCTACACTTTTAAGTGTGGGCATAAGTAAGAGCAGAACTGATCTCTGAATGTTTGACCAGCCAAATACCAGCTTTGTACGAGCTTTTTTAACCAAATGATAGTCACATGCTTAGACTGTGGAAATTAAATTAATTTCATGCTTAATGGTGCTTCAAGTACTGCATATTTATTTCCAAAATAACTAAATGCTTGAAGAAGTACTGAAGAAAAGCATTCCTAGGAAAAAAAAAATGTAAAAAATAAAACCGCGACCATCATGAGTTTGCAAGTTACCTCCATTATAAGCTAAAATACAAGAGGATGAAAGTTTTCCAAAATAGCTAGCAGCTATTCATTATCAATAAAATTTTACGGATGGACTTATATAAGCTTCTGATGCAAACATAGCTTGCGTGCTACATACTCTGTCTTCCTTCAAAAGGAAAGAAAACCTTTCAAAAATAGAATCCTGAAAACTTTATCGTCAAGGCTGGGCAATGTAGATAGCATGCACTGCAAAATACTATTAAAATATCATGGGAAGTATAGCATCTGAACCGCAGAAATATTAGGGCTGCCGATCTCGCCTGACCATGCTGTGATGCGAGTCCCATGACTCAGCAGAGAGCAGCTGTGCATGTTTGTACTTTATTGCAATGAATGGGACAGGATCATAGCTGAGAGCATGCAGGCCAGTCAATATCCGTTAAAATGTGATTATATAGTATGTACACATAGATGTATAACTTGCTTAGGTAACCTGTGTAAAATTGGTGACACGATGCTCTGCCTCGCTAAAAGGCACCAGAGCTGCCCGCTTGATTGATCCAGCTTGGTTCTACTCCTGTGAGAAGTAAGAATGGTAGGAAATGAAGTTCAGGACACAGCACCTCTGCTTTTTTGCACTGAATACTGCTTAAAGTAAAATATACATTATTAAGGTGTCTGCAACAGCATTAGGAGATCCCATATTTTTAACGGCATTTAAAAATATGTTAAAACTTGGCATATCTTGATGTAATTATTAGCCTAGAAGTTATACTTAGCATAAAAATCTAATCATCACACAGTTATACATGCACTACAAAATTTTCTACATAAACCATCCCTGTAGTACTTAAGGACCTAAAAAGGAAAAATTATTTTTATAATTTCTATGTTGGGCAGCAGTAATGCAGCTCAGGTCCACAGACCTTCACACACAGGACAACAGACACAGCAGCCCCATATTTGTTAATGGCCCTACTTCCACAGTGAAGTTTTATTTAGGATTTGTTCTCTAATTCCCTTATTACATTGTATTCCCCTACTACCATTCTTGTGGACACAGTGTTCTCAAAATTAATTCTATTTTAGGTTTCAGGCAATTTTCTAGAAAATTCCTTGTAAATTCACACCTACTGGCATATACAGTATTGTATGTATTGTTTCTAGAAAGGCATAATCTAGTTGACATTGCTGTCAAAACACTGGAAGAGATGTATGTTATAATAAAGAATTCACCAAACATTAATATACTTAATTAAAACTTGCTAATAAATGACAATTACTTTGTAGAAAATCAGCTTATAGCACTATACCACAGTCAATAAGTATTTGTTTGTGTATACACAGAGAAAAGCAAAAGCAAACAGAAAGACACTCATTAGCACCTGGCTATCTTGTGCAGAGTGTTCCCACAGCACGTGGATGCCTAAACTGCCTTTCATTTGGGATACTGCTAATTGAATGTGGTTTGGTGGCAGCCTCTAACCTCAGTTCTTTTAATTTGTGGTATAAGCAATGAAGTCACTGGTAGGTCAACACTTGGCAACAGCAGAATCATATACATGGGAAAACATGAGAGGGCAGAAATGCAAGGCACATTATGGCATGACAAAAAAGATGAAGTCTTGAACAAAAAGCCATTTTCAGTCACTTTTTTGATTTTAAAAATGCCTTCTTTTGCTATGAATCACTTCGATAACAAGAGTGTTGGTCCTGTGTTAATAAGCCATCACTCTTCTCTATATCAAAACCCATGGTAGATAAGAATTATCTAGTGAAGAATATGAATTAGGATTAATTAAAAAACCCACACTTTTGTGATTAAAATCTATTTGAAATTTAGGCAGATACATAAGAAATATGCTCACAATGTCTTTGCTTAATTGGTATGTCTCTCCTGAAGGTGCCTGAAATTTGTAAACATTTCCTTTTGATTTTTCACCTTCAACTTCTGCAAGAGTAAGAAATTCTGGTCCTGACTATACTCAAAAGAGTTTCAGGCTTGACCAGTCCAAACTGCTTGGCACTAGCTCATTCCTGACTGAATATGCATTTCTTTGTCTTATTGCCTGGTCAGTTTGCAGTTCCTGAAGCATGATTAACGCACACGTTTACAGGATTAAGTGCCTCCAAGAATTCAATGAGGACACTTTTCCTTTAAAATATTCTATCAGAGAAGAAAGCCTTTCTTTTATGGTGGAACCTTAATGACTGGAGCTCATGTCTCAAATGTGGGATAATCTGCTTTGAAATTTTCCCTATAGGAATTCAAACCAATATTTTTGTCACCTTGTAGAATAACCCAGTTGGGGTCTTTCCATTGGGAAAAGGAAAGATTTCGCTAATGAAGAGTCAGCAGCAGTCATACCATCCTGTTACACAATGAAGAAACAGATGCACCATTTTCATTGAGGTCATACTCAGTCCTAATAACCACCAGCCTACAGGTTTGGATAAGGTACATCCTCCATCTCTTCTACTGACATAACTTTTTGTGCAGTAAATAGTTAAAGATTGAGTGACGACAAAAAGAAGCAAAAGAGAAAATGTTGCTGATCAGGGAATTCACGTGGGAAAGTCAGGTTTTGGTCTCTGTTTCAAGGCTGTTTCTGCATTTTAGCCACTGACTATTGACTGTTAAAAAAATATAAAGATATTTTGTAGCAGGGAAAGATCTCATTCTCAAAACAGATGCCTTAATAATTAGGCACGACCAAAAGTCACGTTCCTTCTTGCTACCACTATTCAGTGAATCAGGAATTATTTTCTGCACAACAGTTGTAGCTTTAGCATAAGAAATGGAGAATACTCCACTACTACAAGAACAGTCCTATGATTACATTTTTAAAAACAGACTTCAGCAGCTAATCAATCTATTAATCACTAATGAAAATATTTAAATTACTTCTCAGTCATTTTAATGCCATATAGTTTTTAAATTAGAAGAATCCAATTATACTTCCAAAGTGCTTTTTGCAGAGAAGATGCCAATTAAAAATTATCAGAGCTATAATCCATTTTGATAAAACTTCAGTTAATACGTGCATAACTTCACAACTATTAAAAAAGTACAAGCACAGGAAAAGTATATAGGACAATTTAAAACATGGTTTACTACTACCAGGGATAGTGGTAGCATCAGAATCAGTAACATCATCAGAATTAATCTGATATGGGTGGCAGCACAAAATAAGAAGAGAAAGGATAAGAGTTTTCCTGAGTGCCTACTTTTGATTCTTCTGGGACTTCAGTCAACATCTCAGACTGTGTATTTGTCAGAAATTTTTCTTTTAGTGTCATTCATGCAGTAATATCATCTGAAACATTATTGCTAGTTACAATAAATCTGTAGAGTTAGCTAACAGTTTCTTTTTCACACTTTCCAATTGAGGCATTTAGAATGTTTTAAGAAAAATGATGGATTTAGGTTGACAGCATCCTTAAAACTGATAAAAATACTATACTAAATTTACAGACAAATACAGAATGACAGATAGATACTTGACACTCCATCAAGATTGCAATAAATATTTTGTGATGAAGAAATCCAAAGTATTTTGTTTCCTAGTACTGAACTTTAACTTAAGACACTTTATTACCAAACTGCCCGTACATCCTTTGGCTGTCACTAGTTGCTAAGCAGGGAAAAGGCTGAAACTGATAGATGGACTTGTACACAATTAGCAGGAAAAAAGAACAAACCCAGAAGGACCAGGTTTATACCAAGAAACTACTTGATTTACAAAAAGACAGATAAAGAACCTGTGCCATTACTGTCATATGCAATCATTATGGATGATCTCACTGATAGGTGGAATTTGACCAGATCAGTATAATTTGCTGCTCCTATGGCAGCAGTAAGTTTTGAAACAGTTAATAATGGGACAATAGAACAATGGAACAGCAGAACAATGGAAGGACAGAACAATGCACTAGCCCTGTGTGGTGTAAAGGTGCCTGAAGAAGATTCCTTTTCTTATCCTATGTACAAAGATAGAATAGAATCAACCAAAATCCTACATTCAGACCAAGAAACTTTCATATAATCACCCTTTTTGTTACACAGAACAATTAAAGGTTAAACTACAACTTCGGCTTTGTTCTACACCCATGTCATGGTTTTGAAGAGTAAGATAAATACTAATACAAACAATCTGAAAAAAAAATAAAAAGAACAATTGACATTTCTGATAACAAATAAGAAAATATGACTAAAGTGTGTGGTACAGTCTGTACAAAAAAGGATCTGAGGGTGAGAATTACTAGAATCTTATCCATATTTATACCCTCAGATTCAAGCTCAAGGAAATCACTTATAAAAACTTTTATGTTAGTTTATATCTACACTGTAGCATGCAGTACTGTTCAAAAATGCCCATGCTAATACTAAATGAACTAGCATTGGTACTAAGTATAGCACAGACTTATTCCAGTTCAGGTGGTATGCCTCCACCATGTACAATGGTGCAGGACAGAGCACTGGGTTAACACAATAATAATAGCTTCAGCAGCCACTGTAACTCACGAAGTGCTATCTTGGATTTGTCCATTTGGCACCCCATTGTGCCAGAAAGAGATATATTTTATTATGGTCACAGAAGGTAACAGACTCAAATATCTTAAAGCTTTGAAAATGACAGTGAGTAGCCATATGAAAGGATATTATAATGACAGTGAGTAGCCATATGAAAGGATATTATACTGAGATATAAAGCTTCATAACTTTTTTACCATAAAGCTATTCAGTGGTTCTGCACTATCAGATGGGTTATTAATCATTTATATGAAATAGTTTAGTGATGCTGGTCCAGTATTCAAATGTACTTATCACGTATCTAGATGTATTTTGACTGTATCAAAAAGGTTAAATGCGTCAGAATGAATGGTTAATTTGACAGGAGGCACTCCAGAAAGCAAACGAGAGAAAATAAACTGCACTGATAAATAAGCATGGAGAAACTTGCGTAAGCCCCAGACATTTTGTAAGACACTTGGTATCCAGGGCTATTAAACTGGTCCGTTTTCTTGTTAATGATTTAACTAAATAAAATAGAAAAAAGGATTAATTTTCTTAAAAATTGTCTTACACATCATATTACTCTAAATGCAATACTGTGCTACCATCTCATTCAAAACCTGCAACCTTACATCAATTTACCTTAAATACTATTATAAGCTTCTATACGTGTTATACAGGAATTAAATAGAGATTTGAATTCAACACTAGAAAGCTTAGTAAATAAAAAAAACATCAGAGCATTTTAAATATAGAAATGGTCCTACCTCTTTGCTTTCTTCCAGGTCTGACTCGCTGCTGAACTCCTCTGTATTTAAATTTTCAAAATCTGATTCCCCGACAGCAATTGGCACTGTCACAGTGAGACTTGGGTTGTTTATGAATGACATGTAATCACTTTCATCAACAACGTATTTTTCCACACTGCTGCCTATACCACTGGTAGTTCCATTCCCTTCTTTAAGATAGGCAAGGTTTTTACCTATTTCTACTATTGTGTGGTTGGAAATACAGCTGTCTTTTTTGTTGTTTAGGTCTTCAAGAGGTTTGATTTCATCTAAAACTTTCTGCTTTCTAACAAAGGCTTTTTGGATGAATTCACGCACTTTTCTCTTCACGTAATCTATGCCTTTCTGAATCCTTGCCACAGCAATCTGTAGATTGTTCATTTCATTATCATCATCTGTAGCAGCAAGGTTGTCTGAACTAAATGAGCTCAGCAGCAAGGCCAAAAAGAGGTTGAGTACCTAAAAGACAGTAAGGAGAAAATACACTGGATCTCTTATTTTTAAATCATAAAAGTAATTTCATTATGGGTTGTTCAATATGACATAATTTTTATTTCACAGATAGCACTTTATTTCAACCCTGCTTCCTGCTCTTCCTTCCAGCCCATAATCCCTGTCCCCCATAGTTTATTATAACTTGCCAAAAATATTTTTCGCTTGTTTAACTTGACTAATACGTGTGAAAATCTGAGCTGTTCCTTGACTTTCTCCTCCACACTGGAAATAGTGCAGGTCTGCTCCTCAAAATGAAGAATGACATAAGGAGGCAGCATAGAAAATGGTGCAGTAATTTATGCAGGCTACATCTGCTGTAGTGTTCATAGGCAAGGGGAATGCAGACAGACACCAGCCTTCTGCACTTCAACAGACCATAATTTCAGTGTGTCTAATTCAGAACATAATAAACTTATATATTTGCCAAGAATATATCAGTCTATTTTTGTTTTGGGCAGGAAAACTAGCTAAGAGATAAAATGTCTATAGATGTGATACACCTCAATCTTAGGAAACTTTCAGACTTTCTTGCATGACATTTTACAAACATCCAAGAGAAATCTGGACTCCATGTGATGATGACAGACTATGTGTAAAACTGATTAAAAAACATATTTAAATTATACTTGACAATTCTTCCTGTTCAAACTTGCAGAATATTTTAGAAGGTATACTGCAGGAGTCTCACATTAGTCTGATTAAACTTGGTATTTATGCCTGTGGATAAGCATATTTATAAAATTTGTGGATGACACCAAACAGAGAAGGGATGCTAGCACTAAATAAGAAACAGGACTAAACAGGAAAATAAAAAATACATACACAGAAGGTGTGAAAAATGTCAAAGTGGAAGCACTGCAGAAAAGTGCATAGAGGTTGCATCAGGAAAGCAATACTGGTACAGAAATTTAATGTGTCATTTGGGGATGTATCACAAGGAATGCTGGGTATAAGATGTGGAAGTATAATTATTCCACATTATTCAGTACTTGTTCTTGTGTCTCTATCCAAAATGCTGCTTGGGAGGAATTCAGAGGCCCGTAGCAAAAGGGATAAGTAGTTTAGAAATCATCACCTATGAGAAAAAATTGAATAGCTAGGCTTATTTTGTTTTCGAACAAAAAGACTGAAAGTGGAAACAGTAAGACTTTAAGTTATACAAATGTCATCATGAAGACCAACTGTTTTCCATCACTATTGAGACCAGTCAATTCAATTGTCTGTAAAAGGTGATTTAAGTTAGATGTTTTTCTAAAAGGCATTTTCAACTATAAGCATAATTCAGCACTAATCTTACTAAAGAGGTTATAAATTTACTTAAGATTTAAAAGATAAACATTTTTCATAAATCATCAAGGTATATTTGAACCTGGTTTAGAGAAAAGGCAAATGAATTACATGATCTCCTAAAGTCCTTCACCAGTCTTCATCTCTGATTCCTAAATCATAAAAAATAGGAAATATGTTCTAATAGTTTTTTAAAATCCCCATTGATTACGTACCACTAGGTTTCCAATCACCATGACCATCATGAAGACCGTAAGGCACATGGTTTGGCCTGCAACCTCCATGCAGTCCCACATCGTTTCTATCCATTCTCCACACAGCACTCGGAATACAATCAGAAAAGAGTGGAAAAAATCATGCATGTGCCAGCGTGGAAGTTCACAGTCGCTGGAGATCTTGCAGACACATTCCTTGTAGCTTTTCCCAAACAGCTGCATCCCAACCACAGCAAAAATGAAGACAATGATGGCCAGCACCAGAGTGAGATTCCCCAAAGCCCCCACTGAGTTGCCAATAATCTTAATCAGCATATTTAGAGTTGGCCAAGATTTTGCCAATTTGAAAACTCGCAGCTGAAAAACAGAAGAATAATTTGTGTTACTAATTGTAATGAAATTATCGCTATACATTTCATATTTCAGTTACCCTGCATCTAAATCATGTCTCATGTAAGCTTTATAAACTTTAGTTAAAAAATTTATGTTTCCAGTTCTTTCTACAATACTAGACATCAGCAGTCTTAAGTCCTGATTCAGGTCTTAAGAAGTCAGTAATACTGTCTCTATGCTCATTTCAATTACATTGCAATTATCACAAAGTCTTCAATTCAGACTTTGCCTCTTTTGGTGACTTTAGATACCTATAAACAAGTTGTACTTGTTTGACAAGTTGGACAAAACAATCTTTCTCTTTTAGTTAACTCTAAGAGAGTATTACTAAAAATAAACCAGCACATATGAAATGTGATCTGTTTAACAGGACTGGAGGTGTACAGACGCTTCCAGACCTCTTTCGTCTTAACTAGCAGAGAGATGAAAGAAATGGTTTTCCTAGAAAGAGAAACTAGCTAGAGTTATTAATGACAGGAATACAAGTTACTTGCAAGTATCTTTTAACACTACCTTTTCCATCATTAAAAACAACTGTAATGTATCTTACAAAGTTGGTCACACAACAGTGAGAAAAACAAAGGAAAGTATTATATTAAAGTACAACTTGAAACAGGAAAAATGAAATTATTTGGAAAGATACAAGTGTTCAGACAATTGAAAGAGGAAAACACTTAAAGGAATCTAAATCTAAATACAATTTCATTGGATGAGACAGAAATAAAATATATAGATGCGAAGTTAAAAACAGAATTCTATTATTGAGGGAGAAGACAATCCAGACATACATTAGACTCTAGGCAAAACACAATCTAATGCTATACAGAGAACAAACAAATGGATGAATTTAAAGCCCCTCTTTTTTTAAAGGGAATTTATTTAACTTTTATTTAAAGTTAAATATTTTTTGCTTTATTTAAGGCAAAAGTTGAGCTTGATGACTAGGAATTCTAGCTTCATGTCTCTTACTGCGTAGGTCTTTTCGGAAGAGGATTTGAACATCAACTTGCATGCTAGCCTAGTCGTCAGCAAGGCCAAGGCTTTTCAAGTTCCTATTCATGGCAGAGATATCTAATAACAGACAGAGATACTGCAGAGACTTCCAAACAGAAAAGCTGTTAGACAGCAAACGGACCCTCGCAGAGGATGGTAAGGAGAAGGCTGGTAGTGATGAAAAATCCCTATCCAAAGAAAAAACTTAACACTACTTTTTTCTAAAACTAACCATGTAAGCAAACTGGTAAGGGAAGGCTATCAGCTAAAACGGTCAAAAAGCTTTTATTAACTAATCCATTATTTACTAAGTGATTTACTAATCCTCAGTCAGGTAGTAAGGGCCTGTGGCTATTGCATTTTTTGTCCCCTCATCTAGGAAGAAAAAGACTGAGAGATATTGCCATTTTAAAAAGTTAATCCTTAAAGCACACTCACTGCAAGAACATAACTGATGTTGACAATGTCTTGAAGAAGAAATAGACGTTAATAAGATAATATGTAAAACAAACTTGACATAATAGATACATGCCATCTAGTGGGCACGCAATTTAGTAGGTTCTTAGGAAAAGATCTGCCTTAGTCAAATACATAATGTAGAAACAAAAAATGCACAACATACATGCAAAAATACAAAAATATAACATAGAAACGTATTTTATTTAGTATATTTACCAATCGGAATGATCGAAGGACAGATAATCCTTCCACATTTGCAAGGCCAAGCTCCATTAAACTAAGACTCACAATAAAACCATCAAAAATATTCCAGCCCTCTTGGAAATAATAATAAGGATCCATGGCAATTATCTTGAGAAACATTTCTGCTGTGAAAATTCCAGTAAACACCTGCAAGGAAAATACAGTTTCTTACTCCAGTTTAATGAGAAAATGTTAAAAAAAAAATTAACAGTATCAAGTTTTGGTAAGTTATATCTTCATCAAGAAATCCATTATAAATCTGAATAGCTTCTCTTTATTGCCATACGTTGGGGTTAGGAATTAAATTCAGATTTGAAGCTTACATATGCATCACAATGTTTTGTTTCCAAGGAAAAGGAGGGAATGGGAAAAATATGGTTTTTATCTAGCCTGCTAATATGCATGTATATATACTGAGACACAGAATCTCTTCTGATTTTTATGCTCAGCTTTTCCTCCTTAGACCTCATCTTTGCCCTTGGGGCATCTTTTTGCTTCTAGGCAAAAATATAAGTTTATGAGAGGGACAATTATTTTATTAAGAAAAAAAAATTATACTGAAAGTTCAGCAGAACTACTTTTCTTCAGGATGACCTGTGGAAGGCACTGTCATGCCATTTCACCATTTTCTGCAGAATTGCAGTATATCTGCCAGGCTTACTGTGTCTTTTCCCTCTACAGTTCCCTGAACACCCAGGACCTAGTGAGGAGCGAAACAGGTGCTAGTGAGGAGCAGAACAGGTGTGGGAATGGAACTGAAAGTTCTTGTGATTTATAAGTACCCATCCAAGAAAAAATATTAGATAAATTCATTTAACTGGATTCAATGACAGAAGCTGAAGATTTTAAAAATCAAAATGCATATCGACTCAATAAAACTATGTTTTGCTCCACAAAGTATTTGTGGTGAAATCCAAAAATGTCAACAAAGAGGAATTCAGTGCAACTTAAATTTAAATTCAACCACCCCAAGCCCACAAATATCTAGTCGACATTTTCTTTTAAACATGTGTACATGGATCACAGAAGAATTATTTAAGAAAAATGCATTTGACATACATGATATATCATGAAAGACTTACAAGGTTTCCTACTGAAAGCACACCACTAAACTGTTCTGTCATTGGATAGTGCTCCATGGCCATGAACAGCGTGTTTAGGACAATGCAGATCGTAATGGCCAGATCAACAAATGGATCCATCACAATCAAGTTTACAATATGTTTGACTTTCAGCCAGGGAGTACAGCAGTCCCAAATCAAGCAAGTGTTAGCAAATTTATACCAGCATGGTGGACATTTCTGTCTGGATTCTTCCAGTTCTAGAGAGAAAAATGAAAATAACATTTTAAACATATTTCTCTATTGTAGTATCACCTGGGTATTTCCTTGAGACCTAAATACTGTTTTTCAAGGTACTGTGGATAAACTGTTGATATTGTAGACCTTTTGAAACCAAGGCTATCGTAAGTCAAAATAAATTGCAATTAAAAACAATCTGTCCCACTGTGTTTTAAATTTGATATAAAAAGAATATTAAATATTCAATAGATAAAATAACTATTCACAAGCAAATGCTACATAGGATGCAAAGCAGACATTTGTCTTAGAAATCTGGCATACATGATGGGTGATGGGTGAATTGAGAGCAGCCCTGAGGAGAGGGACTTGAGGATATCGGTGGATGAAAATCTGAATATGAGCTGGCAATGTGCACTCACAAGCCAGAAAGCCAATCTCATCCTATGCTGCATCAAAAGAAGTGTGGCCAACAGGGCAAGGGAGGTGATTCTTCCCTTCTGCTCTGCTCTCATGAGACCCTGCCTGGAGTATTGCGTCCAGCTCTGAGGTCCCCAGCATAAGAAATTCGTGGAACTGTTAAAGTGGGTCCAGAGGAGGGTCATGAAGATGATCAGAGGACTTGAGCACCTCTCCTATGAAGACAGGCTGAGAGAGTTGGGGTTGTTTTAGCCTAGAGGAAAGAAGGCTCCGGGGAGACATTATGGCAGCCTCCCAGTACTTAAAGGGGGCCTACAGGAAAGCTGGGGAGGGACTGTTTATCAGGAAGCGTAGTGCCAGGACGAGGGGTAACAGTTTTAAACTGAAAGAGAGTAGGTTTAGATTAGACAGCAGGAAAATAATCTTCACTGTGAGAATGGTGAGACACTGGAACAGGTTGCACAGAGGAGCTGTGGATGCCCCCTCCCTGAAAACGTTCAAGGCCAGGCTGGATGAGGCTTTGAGCAACCTGGTCTAGCGAAAGGGTGTCCCTGCCCATGGCATCTAGTTGGAAATAGATGATTTTCTCTCCCAAGGTCTCTCCCAAGTCAAACTATTCTATGATTTTGTACATAGCATGAATAAAATATTTAAAATTTTCCTCATAAAAGATAAACATTTAGAACAAACCCAAAGTCAGACAACTATTTAGATGGTATTAAGGTCCACATGTGCAAAACTGCTCATTATTACCTTCCCATTTGCTATTTTGGGCATAGTCATTTAAGCCTCAAAGTAATGTTTTGCATTTTCTTACAAGTAGTTACTTAATTCTGTGATTCAGATTCACTGTATTTAGCCTCCCAGAAAAAACAATGTGATCTTTTCTTTCTGAAACAGCATGTCTGGTGAATCGGTAGAAGGAGATTGTTGTACTGCAAGAAGTATAGCCATTTCAGTAATCTAAAAAGAGCTTTTACCCCAAAACATAACTTCTCTAGAGAAACACTGCATTCATCAATTGCTTTTTGCTTGCATTTAACTTGGAAGTTTGCTGCTTCCACCTCAAACCTATCAGTATATTGAAAGCCTGACTGCTTTCCCAAATACATCAGTCCATCTTTAAAAAAAAAAATACTACCTCTATACAAATTTCATCTTGCCTGTATTCTTTAGGCTGAAATAGCTGCCTTAAAACACCACTACTACTTAATGTATCATATATTCAATAGCACTTTACAGCATTGTCATACAAAAATTCTGTGATACATACCTTCCATTGTGTTTGTAAGCATGCTGGCTATACTCATTGCTCTTTGCCTTGCACTAGGATCTGTTAGATAGTCCATAGGAACATGATAAGAACTAGACCGTCTCTTTCTTAAATCAGTTTCTGTAGTAGTGCCCTGAAAATAAAACACTGATAAAATAGCCTATTGATTGTTCATTTGATAAGATTAACACTGTAAATTATTATAAAATTATGATGGTTTAAGACACTCTACTGGCCTGCACCATGCTCCATTTATGCTGTGGTTTTGCAAGACTAACGTATGCCTAACTTTGTATATAGCAAATAGTCAAATACATCAGTAGGATTGCTCTTGTGCTTAAAGAATATGTTTTTATGTATTTTGCTGAAACAGAGCTGAAACATTAAAATAGATTTTAGACTATGAAAAGTTCCACAATGTTTGTCAATAAACTCTGCCATAAATATCTTTCTAATTAGGCAGTGAAGTCTTTTTCTAAACATGAACATGCACAGCCCACACAGCTAGCAGTAAAAGCACAAAGAGTAAGTCTACTTTCTTAAGATAGCTCGTAGTTTAGAATAAATTATCGATTGCCTAGCACACACTTACAAACAAAATAAAAGAAAAAATATTTAATAATGTTGGTATGTCAAAAAAAAAAAACCCTAGAAAAATTAACTGTGTGACAGGAACACTATCACAACCCATATAAGTTGTACTATCAGTGTTATATCAAAAGTTTCATATACAGTCAACGGGAAGTTAAATACTCATTTAATATATTCCATTAAGTAAATATATTTTTTTTTCATTTTGATATTCTGTCTGACATACAAATACAGAATCTTCCAGTTAAATCTTCAGTTTGCATATTGAATCAATGGGTGTAAGACTACACATACTACATTTTTTCAATGGTTTACTATGCTATTCTGCTAATTCCAGTAAATGATGATATATTTTCAGTTTCTACTTTAGCTTGTAACCGGAATATATGAAAGGAGCATTCACAGCTTGGCATTCACAGCAAGGGAATCATTCCCAAGTGACTAAATTTTGTAGAAACAGTAGCTGATCATACAAGGAGAGGACATCATGCCTGAGCTATTGCAGACTTCCTTACATTGCTAGCAGTGGCTGCTTTATCAATCATCACCTCTGGCAGAAGCTGTCCAGTAGGTGACGTCAGAGCTGGCGGCCCACCGACTAAAGAAACTACTCCATTGCAATCCACAGTGCTGTGCATCTTCCCATTTGCTGGAAGTGGAGGTACTGTCCTTGATGACCTACTGGCCTGGCTAATGTTACTGTTGCGCCGTTCACCATGTCTATGAGGAACAAAGAGAGAATCTCTTCTGCTCTCGTTGTCTTCAAGAGTGCTGTGCTCATCATCAGCAAAGTCATTTTCTGATCCTATATCCTTTGCTCGACCTCTGAAGCTGAAAAGACTTGTTCTGCTGTTGCGCCTTGGGGAAAACAGGGAGCCTCGAATGCTCAGCAAAGACTGTAAGCAAATAAAAACAACGATTATCAGATGAAAATACTTTTAAATATAATGTTTTCATACAGGGAAAAAAACCACAGTGTTAATATGTCTTAAAGGGTAAGGTTGTCTACAAAGAAATGAACTGGTACAGCCCCCCCAAATACACTCCCTTTTGGATAGTAAACAAAGAGCACGTAAGTGACAGACAAAGACTAGTTATTTTACTACTTTGGATATATGAAATCAATTGATTTAATTACAGCAAAAGAAACTGCTTGACAGAATTGTTTCCTCTGCCATTCTGCCTGTTTTATTACCAACTGTTCATAAACTGAGTAAGCACATCTAGACACTATTTACCCCAAGTTGGCATTAGTCTGACAGGCTGAGTAAATAAAATTTTAGGCAAGTTTCCTGTGACACAGTCTGCATACAGAGGTAGCTCCCAAATACTGCCTAATTTAAAAAACATACATATTTTTTCAAATGCTCTCAAGTAGGCCACAGTAAGGTTTTTATTTCTTTTTTAAAGTCTTCCCTATCCTGAATATGCCTGTAATTGCCTATGAACTGTCTCACTAATCTTCATCAGATTACTCACGTGAGTGAATGTTCTGCTATGGGAGGATCTTTTCAGGATCAGAGTCAAAATAATGCTCTAATCTTGCAAATAATTATATATGTTCTTAACTTTAGTTCATATCAGTGATTCTCTTTACTTGACCGATTAGCATTAGCACCCGCTTTCACACAAGACCTCTATGAACAGCAGAGACGCTACATAACAAAGCAGTGTCTTTGTTTCTCTTCTGCAATTTATTTTTACGGACCCGAGCCCCATTGTGCTAGGTACTGCAAAATGCAGAACAAAAAGGCACTCTGCAAAGAACTTATCATCTAAGTGCAACACAACAGATGGATACAAAAAGAGAGGGAATACAAGGAGGCAAAATTGATGGGTATGAAAAACAGTGGTCTTCGCTCACCTGAAGTCACTTCCCTGTCAAGCTTTCTGTAGGCAGCATGGTAAAAGAGAGTTTTAAAGAGGGATTTGAGGAAAGCAATGAAGTGTTCTGTGGAAACTCATGGGAGCTTCTTCCAAGCATGAGGGGCAGCATAGCAGAAAGAGCTCAAAGAAACTAGTTTGAAAATTTAACAGGAGATTATGGATGCTGGCATGGGTCAGTCAAAGCTGGGACTTCACTTGTTTACTGTAAGTAGACAAGGTGGGTTGGGAAGAACTTTAGGCACAGTATGTTTTATGGTATTAAAAAAAATATCTTAAGTTAGATATGTTTACTAACAAATTAGGTAAAAGCAATGAGATAGGTTAGTGCTCTTTGCAACAACATTCTTGATGAATACAGCAGTAATTAGGACATGGAAAGAGGTCCAAGTTAAAAATGATTCACAGTTGTGGGTCCAGAGTAGAGTTTTGAGAGAGAGAGAGAGAGAGAGAGAGAGAGAGAGATGGGAACTAGCAAAAGGCCTTGTGGAAATCCCTTAGAAAACTGTCAAAGGGGTATAAAAGGATCTTCTAAAGTGCAACTAAACAGGGAGAATTGAGAGGAGACAAAATCATGAATGTTAGGAAGAATAAGTTTTCAAGAAGAACATAATGGTCAGTTACATTGAAGGCAAGTGAAATGTCAAGGAAAATGTTAAAGATGAGATATAAACCTGAGCTTTGTCTAGGAAAAAGTTATTAAAAACTGGTGAGTGGAATTTCTGTATAGTGGCTAGCACCCACAGCGAAAAGGAACTAGGGTTGGAAAACCAGAGGGGAGGGGATTGCTAGACTGTCATAGTAAACAGCTGTAAATGAACTTGGATATGAAAGGGTAAGAGCAGCAAGTTGTATGAGGAATGCTTCAGGTCACACAAGATGGGTGAATTGAGCTGCAGTTTGAATGAAGACACAAGCAAGAATATGCACCTAAGGGATCAGATGGGTCTTCAACATGAAGTTGAAGTCAATGCATATAGGTGTGAAAAATTGTATAAGGAACAGAATGAATCGTGAACTAACTAAATTCAGCAATGAAGTCTTACAGAGACTATTTAGACAGTTAACAACATAAAATGGTGGCAGACCAAGGTGGGGATGGGGAGGATGCAGTACTGTTAAAAAAGGAAGTACGTTAGGAAGCAAGAGGAAGGAGGAGTTAACTTGGCAGAAATAGAAAGCTAGAAACATTATATTCCCACCACAGTCTGGTCTAAGGAGGACAGTCCTTAATAAGAAAATATTGGATGAAGAGATTTGAGCTTCTCTGAGAATGGGAGCTGGAGAAACTGATACATGAAGAGAATACGGATGCTCATGATCTATTTAGGGATGAAACAGGCTTTCCAGAGACAGTAATAGAAGAGGATTAAAAAGGAAGGAATTAGTTTAGTAATAGTGACTAAAAAGAGGGAGAAAGCAAGTCATAAAGACCAGGGAGAACTGAGAAGGTGGGGATAAAAGGAAGAAGCATATTGAGGCACACAAAGGGACAGAAAAAGGACAGAATGGATGGGAGATCTGGAACTGAAGTGCTGAGGGGAGATTTGGAGGTGGGCAAATGAAGAGGAACTCTGGAAACTGTAGAAGGGATAACATAACAAAACTATCAAATGAAATAAATGTCTGGATGGGAGATGCAGATGGCACTCTGAGTCACTGGTGTTTGAATGTAAGAGAACACATGCAAGGACACATTGCCACAGATATTTCCACCTTCTTTAAGATAACACAATTAATGGTCTCACATCAATTAATCTGTCAAACTTCACATGAACATTTATGCAATTTCTACTGGGTTTTCTGCATCCCAAATTTAGTATTTTTTTGATTTAAACCATGAAATTCCTTTGTACGTGTGCACCAAATTTTGAAGCCACTGATCATGCTGAATACAGCCATCTTGATGGGGAGATAGGTCCATTTTCACTAAGAAACTTGAAATACAACTCATTTTAATTAATACACATTATTTTGACTTTTCACACATAAATTCAGAATAAACCCCAAATCTCTGAAATTCTTACAGTCTCATTTATGGCTGCAAGTATTAACATGGTCATACTTTGATTTAAGAATCTGTGGTATCTTTTGCAAGAATTGACCAAACTACTTTACAGGGTTTTATTTATATGCTAAGTAGACGACAAAGGTGTTTTAAAGGTAATAATACTATGGTACCTGGTGTGGGGAAGAGAATCTCTTTTCATATGTCAGTCTATTCCCTTCAATGGAAAATCGGAAACCTTTCCTTTTGATGCTGTCCTCAGATTCAGATTTGTGAAATTCTTCCCCATCCTTCTCCTCGCCTTCAGATTGTTCTTTTTGCTTTTTTTTCTTTCTTCTGTTCCTCCTCTCCTTAGCACTCTTTGAGCTCAGTTTTGATGCCTCAGAAGAACTTTCGGAGAATCCACCTATTCCACCTACTCCACTATAATCTCTTGAGTCAGCTGCTGCAGCTGCTGCTGCTGCCTATACGTACAAGCACATATGCAGTTTACAACATTTGTACAAAAACACACCGCTCACTATTTTAAATTTATTGCCATTCTTAAAAAAATATGATTTTGAAATAAAAGCAATGATCCCACTTCAATGAACCCAGATTATCGTAAGAAGTATAATTTGTGAAATACCATGGGAACCATAATTTGCCACTGCTCCATAAACCAGGAGTTAGAGCAGCCCAAGGGATAACTGCTGTCAACCAAGTTAACAAGCATAATAAATTTTCACCTGAAATACTATGTAAAAGTGAAGAATCAAGGGTCAAACAACAGGAAAAATGCCTGTTAACAGGATGCAACACTTTCTTACACCATTTTGCTGTATTTTGAATACTCTCTAGTCTAGTAAAGATCTGGTGTAATATTGTTTATCTCAGTTTTGCAAATCATCATCAGAGGTTTGACTTAAGCTGCAGGCTACTAGACCTGTTGCTGTTTAAAGTTTCAAGCATCTGTGCAGCATTTGATTAACATCTACTTACAAGCTGTGGTTAAAAAAAAAATTAAAAAAAAACAACACCAAAACAACCACAAACCAACTAACCAACCAAAAAACCCACCCCTATTGCTGACTTCGGTCATGTGGTTACATGGAAGACACAGTTCAGCTCCTGCTCTGTGCCAAGTATGCATTATCAGTGATCCTACTAAAGATTTCAGAGTTTTCAAAAAATGAAAAGGAATTTTAAAGCAGTATGTAATCATGACGTCTGTACCACAGAAGCATTTTATCCAGTTTCTCTGCTTTTTCCAGTTTTCTTTAAAACTGGAGGACTATGGCTCTCTGCTATGGGAGCTGGGGAAGGAGTAGAAAAAGCCAAATGTTGCTGAAGCAAAATATTTCTCCCACAGCACCTATAATAGCTTTGCTTCTGTTACTTAAATAAGCAGAATTCCTTCCCCCCTCCCCCCCCCACC
>VZSF01003342.1:260717-267522 GCA_013398295.1 Chionis minor | reverse complement strand
TCCATCTCCATTTCACAGAATCACAGACTAGTTGAGATTGGAGAGGAACCCCTGGAGGTCATCGTGTCCAACTCCCTGGCACAGACAGGGTCACCTAATGCAGGTTGCGCGGGACCATGTCCAGACAGCTTTTGATTATCTCCAAGGATGGTGATACCACAAATACTCTGGACAACTTGTTCAAGCGCTCAGTAAAAAAGTTAATTTCCATCTCCAATTTGAAAATCCAGTATTTTAGCTTATTGGTTATAATTTTTTGTCACAAATTAACAAGTTCAGTCAAGCCAGCAGAAACAGTGCAATGGAAAAATTAAAGATTGTTTGCAAAATGAAGGAATTTATAAGACTGAGGGTAATACATTTTCAGGAGTAGGGGAGTGAAAGTATTCTGGTATGTGGACATAAAGCATCCGATCACAATCGAGAACGGAAGAAGGAATGTTACTTTACAAGGATACCTGAGCTTCTTCCTGTTGCTTTTTCAGTTGTTCCAGCATTTGCTGAAATTCTGCTTCTTTCTGTTCTGCTTCTTCCATGGTCGCTTGATTTTGTTCTTCATAGGCCATGGCAACCACAGCC
Organism: Chionis minor; assembly: GCA_013398295.1. Taxonomy (NCBI): domain Eukaryota; kingdom Metazoa; phylum Chordata; class Aves; order Charadriiformes; family Chionidae; genus Chionis; species Chionis minor. Next base: position 266,943 of record VZSF01003342.1, on the reverse strand, counting down.
AGGATCAAGTTAATCAGGTAGAAAGAACCCAGGAAAATGACCAAAACAAAAAATATCATGTATGTTTTCCCAGCAGCACGCAGTGTCTGGGGGAAAAAAAGAGATAATACACATTTTTAGCAGACTTAAATACTGTTGCATAATATGGTAGCGTCTGTTTTATAATCTAGAAATACATTAAAAGTTTGCTGTGTGTTAGCACAAGATTATTTAGTTACTTTTTCCATATACAAATAGTATTATATCCTGGCTACATGTGCAAAAATCCAAGTTTTGTGTCTACTGTGGTCAAGGTAAATAAGATTCTGTAGCTTGAATAAATCAGAAATTCTACCAATGAGAATATGCAGTAGCAGTTGCTGCCCCCATTATATGTCTGTATTATAGCCTTTAAATCTAACAGTAGTGGGGCCACTAATCATCATCTTACCTTCTTGTCTCATCAGTCCCAAACTACAATGCCGCAAAGACAGTGCAGTATACAAAATGTCATGCTGCACAACATCACTGTCCTTCAGGTTAAGGATACGCGTAGTTCAGGGACAAGATGTAACCTTTTCAAGGACAATATATTTGTACTAGACTGCAAATCATTTCAACTAGCATCTATTTACAGCATGTCTGGGCAAGAAGCTTTAACAACTTAAGTTTGTTTAAGCATTATTGTTTCTTTTCACAAATGAGTAATCACCTTCATTAGATAGCAGCTATTTATTTTATGTATTTGAGTAGCACATGGGAACCTAAATCATGAACAAAGCCCCTGTTGTTTTAGACAGCTTACATATATGAAATAAAAGATGATTTCTGTCCCAAAGACCTTAGGGACACGTGAATGAAAGTAACTATGCAAGTACTATGTAGTAATGGTATTGGTGATGGTGCTGTTTATTTTAATAAGTCCTCACCAGCTGGTAAAGATTCTCCCAAAAGTCCTGAGTCATCAATCGAAACAGTGACAAGAATGCCCAACTGAATGTATCAAAACTTGTGTAGCCATAGTTGGGGTTTCTACCAGCTTTCACACATATATATCCTTCTGGACATTGACTACAAAAGAAGAGGAAATGCTATTTTTAACAACTACTCTAAATTACGATATGCTATAGTATATCACAAAATTGTTCAGGAGTACCAGTTGCTAATAAAATTACGAACAAGTAAAATTTTATTTTACACACCTAGGATAAAAATATGTATCTTATTGTTTTTTATTTTTTAATTCCATTTCCTAACGATATTTCAATGCTTTAATAAACTACTAGTAATCTACCCTTCCCCACAATTTTTCATATCAACATATCTCCACCAGGACAAGAGAAGAATGTCAGCTCGCATGGCTGATGAGAAACAGTTGTCAGCGAGCTGGCAGTAACATTTATGTACATAGCATTTATGTGGTTACCTTTACAAAATTAGCCTAAGATGCTGAAGAAAGTGCTTGTGTAAACTGAAATCACATATTTATATTTAGTATAGCTTCAATTGCAAAACATCGGTAATTTGCAAGTCAACAGTACAGTTGATACTAAAGTTGACCACCTGAACTATTCTAAGTAGCTAATTTGGTTTTTTTTGATGCATAATGAAAAATTATGACCATTTTCTTACCCCGCATCTGAGCTATTGCCACACAGCAGAGCATCATTTTGTCCTTCCAAGAAGTAGAAATGATCTGGTTTTTTTTAAAAAATAAATGAAAAAGCCAATGAGAAAGACATCATTTATACCTAATGCAAAGTGAGCAATGATATAGACATTTACACTTTAAAGAAATAAGCAGAGATAACAAAGAGTTTAACTGCAATATATAATGATTAGGAATGAAAAAAAGCATGGAAAACACTGTTTTGACAGGAAAATGACCTTCTATAGTCTTGAAGTTGGCCTTTCTTTAGGAAATAGAAAGGTAATTCTCAGTACAGAAATACAGCTAATTCTCAGTAACCTACCAAAATGAGTCAGATACAATATCAAATTGTGTATGTCAGCAAATGAGCGAACAAATACCAGGAAAACGAGACAAAGGATGAGGGTGATTCCCTGCCTTTGTTCATGTATTTTGATATATACCATTTAGTGTTATTCATTTGTACTTATTATTTTACCCAAATATTACTTGAAAAAGTATTGAATTTTTTTGCAGCATGAAAACATAACACAACATGCACAAGAAATTTTTAACTGGATCTTGACTTGAGCAGCTAAGGGGGAAACCAAGCTTTTATTGTACATTACAGAAAATTACTACAGGGAAATCTATAGCAGAGAAATGTACTTAAAGTATCTATACATATTTTGTTAATAGGCTAACTATGAAAATGAGGTAAAATATAATTTAAAGAAATGGAAGTCTCAAAAGCCCCCAGCACATTCTTTTCTTTTCTTTGTTCTGCTTTGAGGCAGAAGGGGAAAAATGATTTGCCATCAATTCCTAGTTTGGGATTCTTATGGTAAAATGGGAATCTCTAGTGGAGATTTTTTGGTCAGGTGGCATATTAAGCTAAAGTTGCCAAAATTAGGCATGTTCTGGCTGTTCCCAGGAAGCAGATGGTTTCTTCAGATTCACTGCCAGCTGGCATGGACTAGCTTAGCTGGCATGAACTAACTGAGGGCTAATGCTGAAGAGACAAACAGGGAATTGCAACCAGTTCCTATTGACTGCTTCTACTCTGTCACCACCAGTATATGAGAGAGACAGTATAAAATCTGCTTATTTTAAAGAGAGAGAGATAGATTACGTGCAGAACTTGTGCATCTGGAATCTATTCCCAGGTAAGAAAACAGTGGATTTTAAGACATTCTGGAGCTCACATAGTCATGCCCCGTGGGAGATCTAACCCCTACTTAAAAATCTTAAAAAGTTTAAAGATGCAGATAGGCACCAAGCTGGATTTTCAAAATTGTCTGTGGGCCTAATTCACATTCTCATGTGGTATGGCTCTTCCTCCGGTAAGCAGAGGATCCAGTTAGACTATCCAGTCAGCTCAACTCTCAGCCCACTATTTTTTAAAACATTTAAATAATTAATTTTTCAATACAAAGATCATCAAGTAGCAAAACCAGTCAATATGAGTTTATAAGCAATATGCCATATATAAAATTATTCCTGTCTCCTGCCAACTTAATAACAGGACAACACTCATGGGTACAAGCCCTATGTGACACTTTCATAAGCAAATAAAGGAGGTACATTCTGGCTGGAATCATTACAAAATCCTAGAAAAACGATTCTCAGAGAGCACTTGCCAGTGGCCCAATGTCAATTCATAAGGGCATCTTTCTAAAGATCCGCCAGGGATCTGTGCTATACACAGTTTTCAAAACAAGTTTCATTACCAACTGAAGATGTGAAATAATAGAAAAAATGCATCAAGTATTCTGAAGACATCAAGCTAGGAGAGAAAATGATTGAAATTTAGAATGACCTTTACAAACTGACAAGCTGGTCCAAAAGCAATTGGATTTACTTCAACAGAGACAAGTGGAAAATGCAACAGTTGACAAGGCAAAATCAACCACGTAAATGCAAAATAGACAGGATCTGGCCACAGCCACTGCTGTACAAAAAGATGCACGGACTGTCATGAACCGCAAGTTGACTGTGAATCAACAATACGGTGCTAATATAAAAATGATGTAATTTTGAGATGTATTAATAGGAATGTTGCATATATGGCACATGAGGTAATTACTTCTAATTTGTACCTTTATTAGAGGATTAAGTACCAGATTTAAGCATCTCATTTAAAAAAAAACCAACCAAACAAACAGAACCCCCAAAAAACCGAAACAAAAAGCCCAAACAAAAAAATTAAAACCAATATCTCAGACCAATTGGAAAGAGTCCAAAAAAGCAAAGCAAAAAAAATGTTAAAATAGATACAGAAAATGCAAAACAGAAAATAGGCTTTCTTGATTTAGAAAAAAACAGGCATAAAGAAGCTAACAGTTTTAAAATATCATATAGACTAATATAAGTAGTCTATGATTATCTTATTTCACAGGAGAAGCAGTAATATATTCCATCTGAAATTAGGAGAATTTAGGTCAGATATTTAGAAAAAACTTTCTATTTGTGTGATGTAGTACCAGAAGCAGCTAAAGGGGAATGGAATGGAATCTGTTTTTCAGATGATTTTAAGAATAGGTTATCACCCAAAATCTTCTCCAAGACGACATTTCTATGATGCTACAAGCATGCCGAGATGATAAGTATATTAAAAGATTATAAGGCAGTGAGACTTGGATCCAAAAGCATTTAGCTACTAAACTGAGGTTTCCTAAGTTTCAGTGACATAGGCATCAGTTGCAACATTTATGCAGACTTTATAAAAATCCTAAGATTATGCCTAACTACAGAGTTAAAACCCAAAATCCACTAAAATAAATAGGAGAAACTGAATAGATAAATTGGAGAGACTGAAGCTATTTACCATAATGAAAGACAGAATAGGAATCTACTATAGATATGTCCAGAGTTGTTCCATCTGAATTTTAAAACCATTTTTGTTAACACAGTAGCAACATTAACTACCTAAAATAGTGAAAATACTGCATTATGAGGCACAAATGAGACCAAAACGCTAATTCCTTGATTTCCCACACAAAAGGGACAAATTAAAAGATACGTAATGTGGCACCTAGTCCTTATTTTGCTAGAATGAGAAGCATGGGATAAATTACCATTACTCTCATAAAGGTATGTCTGTGCTGTGCAAAGGAGTGGGGTGCAGAGACACTCAGGAAGTTCCAGAAGAAACAATGCAGCTGCATTGACATGCTGTGGCAGGGTTCATGAGCTAACTGATGTTCAAATGTGGATTTATGATATGGGGCATCATCTGGCAGTAGTGGAGCTATACAATTTCAGATCCCATATTAGGGCTGTCACGCTATTTCAGCAGGCTTGAAACTAGCATGGAAATTTCTGCTTTGTGCTACAATGTGGATTTACTCTAAAAGTCATATTCAGCAAAAAGATATTTTGGCACCCAGTACAGTATTATGAGTATGTTAAGCTACATTATGACTCTTCTTTTATTTACTACACAAAATAAGTGCTTTTATGTCTTTTGGCCAGATTACACCATTTTAATTTCAACAGAAAGATACCGATGCCTTTATATCTGTTTAAAAAAAATTCAGAATATCAATGTAGTAGATGATATAATTAACTCTTACTTCTGTCTTCGATGTACTCATCCCAGTTAAATGTTGTCATTGTTGTATTAATAAATGTACCATTTTCACCTATAGAGCTATTAAAGTAGGAAATAACAGTTGTTTCAAAAGTAGAATTGTCTGGAGGCCACTGCAGGCATTTATTCCTCAAGTTGCCCATGAACAGCTGCAGCCCTATTAGTGCAAATACACTCAGACAAAACACAGTCAGGATCATAACATCCGAGAGCTTCTTCACAGATTGAATTAGGGCTCCCACGATAGTCTTCAGGCCTGCAAAGAGAAAAGATTTTTATTATGATGTTAAACAGATACTAAACACACAAAAAATCATGTTATTTTTCCTGACAAGATAAAGATTTCATGCAAAATGACAACTAAATGAGCCTAATATTGGTGATACAATAATTTTCATGAAAAGCCTTATCACTTGTGAAGATGAATGAAAAGCTGTAAGTTTATGCTTACTTTATAGTGTACAGAAATAAAAAGTAGAAAATATCAAACACGTTGGTTATGCCAAAACAAGTGACTTTGTTATTCATGCTATATCTCAACCCTACATAGAAAAGCATCATTTGCTTTTGCTGATGCTTCTTGCCCAAACCTTCCTTTTATGAACCTTTTAAAAATATTGTGCATTAGTGAACCCATTATAAAGACATTATAAGTGTGTATTTGAATGATATCCTCATGATAATCTTCTTACAATGTAAGAGGGTTGATGGTTTGGAGAAGAAAGACATCTTTAAAACAATACCCCATGCACGGCCCATGCTATCCTTTAGAGTTTAATATTTTATACATGACTTAAAACTGAATTAAGTTGCTATATCAAGTGCCTGCAATAAATGATAAAATTTGCATCAATATGAAAGCTTAAAAATAACATATTTAAAACATGTAAAGGAAAGCTTGATGTCATAAGATGCAAATCACATAGGCTGTTTACTGCAAATATCTCATGCAAGAATTTGTTAAACTCAAAGGCTGATTTTTTTTGAAAAGAAAATACAAATAATATAAGAAAAGCAAGAATCAA
>VZSF01003342.1:200717-258217 GCA_013398295.1 Chionis minor | reverse complement strand
TTTTTACATGGTCATGAGACTAGCTTCTCTTCTTACATTCCCCATTTGGTACTGCAAATAGAGGATGGACATTGAACAACTTGTAATGAGGCAAGTGTTGTAAAATACATGTATTTAATATTACACAGAAGAAACTAGCACCAGAATAGCTACTGAAAGCATATGCCAGCAAGGTAGGTGCCACCAGTGGATACCATCTTAATATAAAATAATTTACAGCAGTTTATTTCAGATTGCTGAGTATTATTCAGAGAAAATCTATTTAACTTACTCTACATTCTTTGTCCAGTCTGGAGGGTTACTCATAGTCATAAATACACAGTTGGTCAAAATAGTGCACATGATGAGCATGCTGAATAATGTAGGTTAAGAGTTAAGGAATGTAAGCCAGAAAATCTCATAAAAAGAATATCAAATACATGCTGCTTTGGCAGATTTCCACTATCAGGAGCTATTTATCCCTCCACTGCCCTGTTAACACTCAGGGAAAAGCCCTGGATATGTTAAAGCTTCCACAGTCACTACTTTATTGCTAAAAGAGAAAATCACACACTAAAAATTAGAAAATCTGAAAGATATAAAAAAAACCCAGCCCTTAATTTTAAGACCTTAGATGATTTTTCCTTTTGAATACAAATGTGAAAGTTTGAAGTAGTAGCTTCTAATGTAGCAGAATACCACAAAAAGCATTTGTTTTGGATGATCTAGACAAATCTGATCTACTTCATGCACACAAAACAGTGAAAAATACATTTTCTTCACTTTTCTTCTTTTATATTTTACCATAACATTTGACATAGATCAACAATTTTGCTTATCATTATAATACATATATCGAAATATATTTATCACATAGTAGAAGACAGCATAGGGAAATTTTAGGGAGAGAATTCTTTTATTACTGTTTGTTTATATACAGCTTTTGTAATATAAATGTTGGTGCAGGGAAAGGCACATTCTCCCAAAAAAAAAAAAAGAAATCTAAAAAGAATTCCAGAACAGGTCCAAGTCATAAATAACTTCATTGACTTTAACAGAACCGCTCTGGATCTACAACCATTCACTCTCAGGACTGATGACATTCTTCTTAGAAATGAAAATACAAACACCAAAATGAAAACCACACAGCTGATGCACAAAATGCCCACATGATGGCACCATCATCTAAAACTAGAAAGAGGACAAAGCTCAATTTTGAGAAGCCCTTTAGCTTCTGTAACTAAAATGCAGGTTCACACGGTGCTCCTAAATAGAAATCCTAATATAATGGGGTGTGAGACACTGTGAGGTTCCCTCACAAAGTTTTCTTGTATTTTACAGAGGCTTTCAAAACTCTTTTTGATGAAATATCCTCTCAGAGTTGCAAATCCTCACTATTCTTTCATCAGTGGAGAAATAACTAGAATATACCTTCCCACAATTTTAAACAATGTTTTTTAACATTGTGGCTTCGGTGACTAGCTCTTCACCCCTATCTCAGTCCCATGATCTTCCATTATTCCATGTAACTGAATAAAGCTCTGTAACATGGTAAGGATTGTCAGATAATTGACAAAAAATTATTTGTAGTGACACCTGTAGCAAGCAAATACGAAACAGGCTATGTAGTGTCATGATTGATTCTGAAGTCATTTGTAGGCTAGACATTGATAACAACATAACAAACATTGTAATTATCCGACTACCTTTATAACAAGATTTAAAAAAAAAACCCTTTCAACATTTATTCTGCGTGATCCTAGGATCCCTACATGTACTGCTGCACAAAAATGCTTTCAGCGTACTTATGTTAGACTCTTAGACTCTTGTAAAATATAATTGAGCAAACATTTGTATTTGTTCCTTAAGTAAGCAGACTTGCTGACGTCAATGCCCTCATTGCTTCTATCAGCATTTGGGACCAGACCAGTAGGATGCCTACTATAGTCAGCTATCAAAACACTGAAAAAGACAAATTAATAGATAGGTCATTATGATCACTTAGCTTTGCAAATCTCTGTCTGCAATGTGGAAATCTCACGACCTACTCAAAGACTGAAATGAAAACATCTAAAGGATTACAAACATATAATGCAATAATGATCAAGAAATAAAATAGACAGGTAAAATATGTATAGGACTGAGAATGTATAATAAAACAAGAAACCTAAGCTGTTTTATCAGCCTACCCTTCTGCAATTGTGATCTGAATCAGAAAATGAAAAGGAATAATGAAACCTTATTTTCACTAAATATTCATGCAAGCATAAACCTGGGATCAAAGATTTGATTTTCAACACAAAGCGTCAGTAAAGAACTGGAAGTATTTCGAGCAATATGTCTGCACTTTATGAAAACTGTGGAGGAGGGGAAAAAGATGAAAAAAGATGTGATGATTGTAGGAAAAATAAGAGGGAAGGGGAAAATGGGGGAAGAAAAATGACACAGGAAGAAATTGTAAAGGAGGATGACTGGTTGTCTGGCTTCTGATATTACTATATTAAGATCCAGTAATGAATACAAATGTAAAAAGGGAATAAGAAAAAGAACAGAAGACAGAAGTAGTAGAGAGAAGAGGGACAGAGCACTATAGATCATATTGATCCCAGGACATGTGCAGGAGTATGATTTAAATACTAAGTAACGTCTCACTCACTACCGTTTTAGAGTAACCACTTGAAAAGGATATGAATGTACCAAAATCTTAATAGCTATTTTTCTAAGAGGATTGAAAGGAGTTAACATGTACAGGGCAGAGGTGGCACTGAATCGGAATATTGCCTTCCCTTTATTCAATACTATAAAGGTCTGGAAAAAGAAACACAGAATGAAAAACAGCATTTAAAAGATACCAAGTTACAACCACGTTACAAGTTCAAACCCAGAATCATTTTCACTTCATCATTAATCATATTTGGTCAAACTTTTCTTCCACTTACACCTTCCCCAGAATCACAATCCCCTTGTCCAGTTCATACACAGTAGAGTCCAGCCAAATTACTATAAATGTAATTGCATGAAAATTTTTATAAGTTTATTTAGAAATCATAAGTAATCCTGATATTGCTACCTAGAAAACAAAGATGGGTATATTAGGTACAAACATGCATGGTATTTGAAGAATTAGTAAACTTTCTGTACCTCCTAATACATACACATACCTTACAAAAAATGAGAGCCATTAAAACGTCAACATTCCCCGAATCAAATAACCTGCATCAATTATCACATTGAAGTACTGAGAAAACAGTACTACAAAGTGATGTAAATTTCAAGTGATGTTTATGAAAATAAAGAAATTGAGTGTTCAATAACCAGTTTTTCAACATAACACTAATGTACTAGATAGATTTTGCTGTACTCTAAGAAAAGGATAACATGTTGCTTCTGTTATGAACTGTTTCTTGGGAGACTTCCATACCTGCAATTCTGTCTATTTTTCTTATGTCATGCTTTTACCTAATACAGAATTCAATAATCCATGTATTTTCACTGTCTCTCGAGAGTTTCTGCAATAACTCATGCATACTGCCAACTTTATACAAAGCATTCAAAAACGTAATAGTTTTTTTAAAACCTGGGAAATAAAGAAGAACGAAGCCTTTATTTAACATGCGGTAAGTTTTAAAATTATTTAGATTTCCAAGCATTTGGGGAAATTCCTACATATTTCTGTCATCTCTTCTTTGTACACACGGGTGAAAGTTCATGCTCATTGAAGGTAAGCGGATCTAGCTAGCATTGTGGCAACCCTAAAAAGCCCAAAGGGAACATAAGGCATGCAAACCTGGAGCAATGCCAGTAGCCATGATCTGCCTCAGCTGGAATTACAGGGCATCATTTATAAAGATTATGCTCTACTTTCTGAGCAGGTGTGCCAAATACAGCAGCAGAAATCCTGAAAACACAATGCCTCCCCCTGCCTGAAATCACAAATTTCAGCTCTTCCAAATTGAACATATTTTCATTCCCAGACAGCCATTGATTCTCAAGCCATACTTTGGTCCTTTATATCCTGGTAGAGGAGGAAGGATTGGTCCATAACGTACTACCTTTGCTACCATTGCTTTTCAACTCTTTACTATTTTTTGTGGAGGTTGAGAAAAATCTGTCCCCAAATAAAAGCTTTTCATATATTTTCTGTTCCCTTTACTCTGACAAAAACTCTGATGAAGTATCATTTGTACGATGCTGACTCATCAAGACATGTTAAAAAATTAAAAAGGAGCCCAACCTAAACAAGCATGTTCAAGGATATGCAAAAACACAAAGAAAAATAATAGGAGAAATTATGAGTGCAATGCATGTATAGTTTGGAGTTTTACATCTCCTACTAGAAACCACTATGCTTTTGAAAGATCAAGAGATCAAAAAAATTGATCAAAAGATCAACTGCTATGCATTTCTCAATCAGGAACAAGCAATTCAGAAGGATTTTACTTCACATTCACAGTTAATCGGAGAATTATTTTTCTAGTTTTCCAAGCATGATAATACATGTTCCAACTTTAGAATTTCCAGCACTGAATTTAGATTTTTACTACTGCAGAACTGGGAAAGAAGGAAAGAAAGGGATCGGCACTTTGACCCAAATTCCATTTGCCTTACTTCCAGACTTCAGCAGGGTAAATCACTTGAGTAAAGGGAGGAGAACACGATATTTAATTGAAAACCTTGTTTTCAAATTTAACTCACGATTCTCCATAGAATGCATTGAGTTTTAGAAATACTACAATGAACATTTAAGGTACAGCTGATTTTTTGGAACACTGTTCCCTGTTTAGTTTATCACAGCATGCCTATATTGTTATTCTTTCAACATAATAGTGATGAGGCATACCCCTAATTCCTGCAGGAATTACCTTCATTTTTAAGTTTTTTTACTTAGGTCAAGTTTGGCTCTTAACAATTCTTGGGGGTTTCCTTCCTTTTTCTTTGAAGTACATTTTTGCTTTCATGTTTGTTTGGGTTTTATATTCATTTGTTTTTACTAACTAGCTAATTTCCACAGGAAAGAAAAGAAAGCACGGGAAAAAAATTATGAAGACAGACAAATTAAAAAAAAAAACCAAACAGTAATTCCTTCTTTACTGGTAGAATAATGGTGGTGCGATACATATGATGCCAAAACCTGAGGGACTGGAATTCTGGAGGAAACCCAAGGCCATCTGGTCAAAAGTCTTAAGTTCAGCACTATTGCATTTGGTCACAATAGTTGTTATTATTTTAAATTAAAAGAAAACATGTAGGATTATTTTTTTTTAAATTAACATCTCTACAAAATATTTTTAAAATTATGTAACATTCTGTCGACACTCCAAGAGGAATCCCTACCTCCCTCTTTATTTATTTCCCTCTTTTAAACACCTCCTCTTTGATAACAACCATGGAGCAATATAAATCTGGATATGAAAAATTTTCCACTCAGACTAAGTCAGATACATGATGCTTCTATAGAGTACAAAATGGAAGAGGAAGATCTTTGGTGTATTCTGAGAAATTACCTTTACGTACTTCCCTGTCCTTCCCAGCAACAAAAGAATGCAACCTAGGCTTTCCACGTGACAGTGAAGAAAGCTACTGAGATGATGTCTAGCTACCTTTGAGATGGGTTTCGTAATGAAGATCGCCTCCTTTCACGTCTACAATACAGCAATTAATAAAATAACAACTCTAAAGATAACCCCTGTGCTGCTACTTCAATTCTTGTGTGTAAAACATTGAAAGTTACAAGTTTTAGTAAAATGTCAAGTATATTAAAATAAACCTAAATGCATCTCCACCTACAGACCAGGTCCCACAAACTTTCATTCCTAACTTTTGTTCTTACAATTGAGATTTCTGCCAATGAAATAAGCTGCTGGGGGAATGTATTTTATATATAAAGACTGGGTCAAAAAAACTAGAAATACTATGCGTTTGAGAGTGTTTGCTGTATTTTAATATTCTTAAAGTCTGATAGAAATATACAAAACACTCACTTTTTTATTGATATAATATGGGTCCAGGTCTTCCAAAGGTTCAGATACCATTCCTGGAGGTATGTCACCGTAAATAAATGGCAGTGTCTTTCCTGCCTCCAAGTCGCTATTTGGCTTTGGGCCATCTTCATCATCATCATCTTTGCGTTCTTGTTTGGATTTTTTAGCTTTTTCTTCATTGACACGCTGCTCAATAGCTGCAAGTGATTCTCTTGTGAAATAGCGGAAGCTGTCAGGTCCTGGTGGTACCAGCACTGATTGTGCCATCTTTTCATCCTGCACCTCTTAATTACTGCTTAGCCTCTCTCACAAAAAAGTGCTAAAAATATAAAAAAACACAGAAAAAATTTAGAGCGACACAAACAGCTACAAACAATGTAAAGGAATATACCTTCACAGAATTTTCTGTGGGACATCTTGTTAAATTCAGCAATTATCATCCAAGAGAAGGTTGCTGTGAAACAGATTTATTCATTTGTTTTTATTTCATGACAAAACATTTTCCTTCGCAGCTGGCCTCTTAAAAGTTTTCTTGAAGGTATCATTTCTTAAAACATTTAGTTTAAAATTCACTTAGTGCTTGAGATGATAGATCACCAGTCCTATAGACTGCATTAAAAAATGTCACATACAATACAATAACATCTTCTTGCCTTTATCAAGGATAACACTACCAATTCTTGTGAATAAAGTGGGAGATATTTTCCACCACGTTCCGTGTGAAGAATCAACAGTTCTGAAGTGTTTCTGGTTCAGTGTTGAGGAGGGAGACTCCAGACAATTCATCTCTTTATTATCCTGAAAACTGCACCTTGGACCAACCCTCCCTCTAACTAGAAGGACCAAAAATGACTCCTAGAATCCACTACTGCCATGTAAGGCCAGAGACATCAGTTGAAAGTAATGTGAGATGCTCCTTCTCTTCGGGTACAAATATGCTGCCTTTGCAGAGCTGCCAGTTCAGGAAACAAGATTCAGCCATAAGCACCTGTATTCAGATCCCCTGCCTGGCAACACACTGTGCACTGGAAGAATTGCTGAGTTAAACAAAAACGATCTTTAATCATTACATACTGCACTTAGATCTTTTACATCTGATACCACATCAATTGTATATATTTTTCACAATTTTCACTAACAAGAGCAAAACCATCTCTTCTTAACGTCTCCAGACAGTTCAGTGATAAAGAACAAGTGGAAAATATTCCCAATGCAAATACTTTGATCTGAAATCATAAATGGGATCTCTGCCGTAGCCGTCAAGAATTTTTCTCAAGAGTCATTCTCCTGAGTAAGCACATTAAAAATATAGCAAATGCAATAAAAAGCAACAACTCCTGAGTAAGACAATATACCCAAGAAACAATTATCAAATTAAAATGATACAATAGTTAGAATACAGTCAGCATAATCCTATTTTACTGTCTCGCTAAATACACATACTCCAGCACAGCTGCAACAAATTCCTATTTCTGAAGCTTGCAAAATAAACTGCAACACGACACTTTCTCCTCCTTTTCAACCATATGCACATAGCAATTTACACCTACACAGGCATCCACACACATCCCAACTCCTGCAGGTCTCCCTATGAGCATGCTTTTCCATTGCAGGCAAATGCACCTGGTGCATTCTGTCATGGACGGTCTGGAGCAAACTGCTGCTGGAAGCTGCACTGATTAGTTGCAGCAGAAGGGTTAATTAGGAAAATGAAAGTGGTCCTGCAGCAGAATCCTATTAAATTTTCTTGTTGATTACAGAAAAGAAAAGGAAAAAAAAAAAGAAAAAAAAAAGGAGGGAAGCATAATCCCGTTCTAATATTGCAGGAAACAATTAAAAATTCATTACCAGTGAAGAATATTGCACTTATGTGGGTTGGGAATGGCACCAAGGAAGACTGCAGCTAAAATTCCATCATGTCTTTTCCTTTTTCTTTTTTTTTTCCTCTCTTTTTTTTTTTTTTTTTTTTTTAAATTCTCCGTCTACAGACCACACCTAACTTCCTGCTGAAGGATCCTGGTTATTGAAGTCAAATCTGGCATTTCCTGTGCCAGCCCACTAAGGGCTATAACTCTTATTGCCACTAGATGGTACTGATCTACATCCATAAATTCTTGTCAGAAATGGTAAAGAATTTTTGCATGCTCGAACACTTGCTTAAACTGAGACTCTGGGACTAAAATACACGATTTTATATAACCAGCCAGGTCTCAGGATTCTCAAAAATTCTTTTGAATATATAGCAGCTACTGCTGATGAGACCATAGCTGTTAAAACTGTGAAGGCGACACAGAAAGAAAGTAGGAGGGATAGCAAAGTAAGAGAAATAGAAAAATGGAGGTTGCACAGGCAGTGTACAACCAAAGCAGTTGCTGAGACTGGATTATTGGCAGTCTGGATTACTTTAAACTATAGCTTGTATCAGTCTTCTAAAATAAATTTATATAATATATTTGATGTGTATTCTTTCTAAATCCAGGAAAGCCAGTAATGAGAGGGAAGAAAGGCAGTCTTGAGTGTTCACTGCAGTGGTGAATTCCTGTACGAAAATCACCCACTGTAGCAGGGAGCGATGCTCAGGAGCGCTGGAAGCCCCTCCCATCCAGCAAATCAATAAGACATCACCTTTGGGCACCACTCCACCTAAACGCCGTCCTAATTCTTTTCTGTCCTAATTCCAGGACAAAGGAATTCTGTCCTGCTTTCTCTGTATTTTCTATCCGTACTGATTTTTGTACTTTTTCTCCCGCTGCACTAGTAAAACTTTTTTAGCATCTCTCTTCCCCACCACTGACCATCTCCCCTTCCCTCCTTCTCTCACGCGTGCTTAAATCTCTTTCAAACTTTTCAAGCAACACTTTCCTGTATCTACAGATTCAGACCTTCAGGCTGTCCCTCTGCCATCTCCTTTCCTTCAGCTGTGAAGAGGACTAAAGAAGCTGTGGAAAATAATAAAAAGCGAAGGGTCACTCTAAAGTGAGAAAGGTTGGAGAAGGAAATACAGTAGCTGAGGAAATGCCACTGTGGGACAAATATTGGTAATTTGCTTCTTTGGTAATAATGGTGAGAGGATGTGTTTTTGAAATTTTCAGCAACTAAGAAAAAACGTGTTGAATGAGAAATATAATTTAACCACATCAAAAGTATTGATTTGGTTTTCAATCATGTGAACATTACACAATATTTTAAAATAATGTTAAAAGTCTTTTTAGAAAAGGCTTTTATTTGATAGGCTTTTCTAATTTCCCAAATGATTCGATGAAATCAATAGAAATTTTGCAAACAATTCCATGTAACTGATTTTTTTAAAGCTTTGGACGAAAACTTTTGGCTGGCTCTAATTAGGACTGTGGTTTAGTTGGAGGTGCTCTGAAGTCTCAAAATGAGAGGATTATGAGACGGCATAGATTCACAGAAGGGGTAAAGGAGCTTCTAACTACAGAAGTATTTTGATTATTTGTATGTGTGTATATGTACATATGCGTATGAAAGCTGCAATAAACCAAGTACCGGAAAAGCTGGGCTAATACACAAAATATGGAAAAGGCGCTTCACTCTGCCGTTAATGGTATACTAAGTTAAAGTGTCTGATTACGTGTTTCTTATTAGATGGGTCTGAAATTCCCTAAGATTTCAACTTTATTTCCACCAGTACTATAGAATCTACATGCATAGTGTTAGGAAGGACAGTGAAAAGTGAAGAGAAAAAGGAAATAGCCAGTGGGACATTGTATCCCATTGCCTTAGATGCTTAGGTCTACAGTCTTACTAGGCTGTAAAGTGAAAGGAACAAGTATTTTAGAGAGACAGAACAGGCAGGAAATGCAGTATGATCTTTCTAGTCTAAAAGAGAAATATATACACTTCTAAAAAGGAGACCATAGTAGTACAGCTAGAGAAGCTACTAACAATCCTTAAAATATATTAAAATAATTAGATACTACATAGCTATAGTAAATGTAATAGATAAAATTAGTAAAGCAGGAAAATGATCAAATTGAATAGTAAATGTCAATTAAAACCCAATACAACATAATCTACATTTAAAAACCATTGTTCAAGCATGATCAAAATTTCCCTAAAATATAAACATGGAATAAGAATAATTCTGGCAATAGGTAACTTCCAAGTGCTGCCTAGCTACCTACCTACAGCCATGGGTACATTTTATGAATAATTTTATCACCAGTGGTATCGTACCCACCTTCCCACTACTATGGCACATCTGAAAGCTTGAAGTGGACTTTGTCTTGTAATCATTTGGCTAAACACTCATGACCCATATAAAGGGTAGAGCTGAAGAAGCGTTCACAAGATCATATGCAAAGAAACTCTGCATGAAGGTGAATGATTTTTGACAGGACAGAGCCAAGAGAAACTTCTGAATCCTTTCCTGGCTGTCTAGGAGCCCTTCATCTACAGACAATCCTGATTAATGAAATCATAAGGAAAACAGATTAACAGCTTCTGCTCAGAAATCTGTAAAAATTAACTGTCTTTGTTCAATGTTAAAGCGGAGATTAAAATGCACGAGTGGCAACTTGCCATCATTCTGTGGTTCTGTGATCCTTTTACTCTCCAGCTGCGTATTCCTGTACTATATTAGAATTGTCCCTAAGTGTATGGCTTTTCATTTATAGTTCTGAATTTCATCTCATTCCACGAACACCAGTCATCAAACTCATCTAGTCCTTTCTGGATAATAGCTTGCTGCTTCTTTGACAATGCCTCCCAACTTTGTGATAGAAGCAAATTACATTGCCATTTTTGACTTTCTTTGCTGAAACAATTAATTAAATTTTAAATAAAATCTGTACCAAAACTATAATGGTGATGAGCAACTTTGACCAAAGTGTAGGCTACTGTGGATTTGCTGTAGTTTGCAAAATAAGTTAATATTACTCTACTAACTTTAACCTTTAGAAAAAAACTGAAATTTATGCTCTACAATGAAATAGTATTTTTTGCATTTAAAGAGCAAAGGGGGTAGAAGAGGGAAAGGCGAGCTTTTTCTTCTTGTAAATAGTATACGTTTAATCTTGTAAGGAGTATACATTTAAACAAATACACTGAATCTATAGAAATTCCTGTCACCTCTTCCCCCCACACTACTTAAAACACTTAGTATACTACTAAATTATTCATGGCGATCTAGATGACTGAAAAACACGTTTGCTAGCTTTGCAGATAACGTGAAATTGGAAGGACTACAGGCAAAGAGAAGGACAGTATTAGAATTTAAAATGTCCCGACAAATAACAAAATGGTCTCAGAGAAATGATGCAATTAAAGAGATACAAGTCCTAAGTTTCATATTTAGGCAAGAATAACTAACTGAAAAATTACAGGATGATGAACAAAACCCCACCAGTAGCTCTGCAGGAAAATATCTAGAGTACTTACTGCACCACAAATCAAGCATAAGTGAAAGCTGTCAGTCTTGGGGTGGGGCGGGGGGGGAAGAAAGGCAAGTACTTGGGATGTATAAACTTGTGAAATGATCTTCTACTCCTATGTGGAGCAGTAAGACCAACTTGGGTACTACATTTAAAAAAATATGGGAGCCACCTGGAAAGAATTCAGACTGCAGCAATGAAAACATAACTTATGAGAAAACATCCAAGGAATTGTGAGATTTGAGTTCTTTCTGTCTTAATTTTACATTGAAAAGATTGATGGAAGACACAACAACAGTCTTTTTATGTCTAGAAAGCTCCTCCAAGGTAGAGGAGGAATTTGTTTTCTTTCTATCTGGCACATAGGGAAAGAGGTTGTGGGGTTAAACTGCAGCAAGAGAGATTTGTTAGGAAAACCAGTGAAAATACAGAAGGAACAGAGTAGACACACCACGATCATTCAAGGGCTTTAAGAAAGGCTAGGCCTTGTAAAAAGAAACATCGGTGATGGGTGTGAGATTTGTAGCAAAACTGATCAGGATGAGAATCAAGAAACTTGTAACAGGCCCTCGCTGTTTTAGGGTGTTAATAAGTGTAGGTTTCTCATTGTTTTGTGCTGCTCCATCTGTTGTATTTCTTCCCAGGCCTCAAGTGAGCAAGAGCTTATTGTTTATAGACAGAGAAGCTGAAAAGAAAGGGGTTTTGATTTCAGTCACTCTTGGCTGAGAAAGTTCTTGGAAGAGTCAGTGGGGTGCAGGATAGAAAAAAGTGACATCACATGCAGGAACGTCCCAAGGACTTCCTTATAGAGAAAGAGATGAGAGTGCCTAGGGAAGTATTGGTGTTGAATAGGAGAGATCTGCTCCCAGTTTCTCTTTACTCAGCTCTTTCTGCTTCCAGTATTTTCCTTTTCCCCTAGCCTGACAAAAAGAAATTAAAACAATCAAGTTTAAAAGAGCCATTTCATAGTCCATTCTCTTACTTGCACCTCACATCACCGTGATTCCTACACATAGGTAAAACAAATGCTGGAAAAAAACATGTTCTGTCTCAAAGGGCTATAGTCCTTCTGGATGTGTCAGCAGCCCATGGCACTGCATGAAAGATTGTATAACATGTGACCGCCCTGCCTGAAGGCAGAAGCTTTACAGCTGGTGTAGTATCTCTGCTAAGATTTACGGTCTCACCACTCCACTACTGAAATTAGTAGACAGCAAATAAAAATCAGTTTTACTTTGCTTGAGGTTTTTGTGTTTCATACTATGCTGCATTGTACGTAGTCAGAGGTCTGGCAGAGGTCTCTTCATACAGTATCTATGTGCTGAACCGTGAGATTTGAGCAGTAGGTGTTTCTATACAGCAAATTTTTCCAAACGGCTCTTTGAAGAGCTGTATAAAAATACACCTTCCTACACATTGTCCAACATTTTAAATGGACGGGCGTATAACTAGCAAATCACCTTTGAGAATGCAGTTTCTGAAAATCTTAAGCCAATATGAGATGACAATATGAGTTGATGCTGTCAGAAGAGACAGCCCCATTCTCCACCCAGTCTCACCCTGGTCATTTCCCGCTGCGCTGGCTTGAGCACTTCTGCATCTCAGCCACATCAGCTCATCGGTCTGGCTGAAAACTACGAACAAGTGGCTGGATTTCAGCCAGATCAAAGAGCTGATCCATCACATTACAGAACAGTTAAGAGGCTTAATATGTTCCATCACTTTTAGAGTGCAAAGGGCTAGCTGACTACCTACAGTGTCTTCCAAATTTTAGTGCTTGTCCTAACTGCAAAGCATACCAGAGTATGAGTACATGGATCTTCCATGCTTGAATGCTGGAGCTAAACAGAGCTCTAACAATTGTACCGTCAACAAATATTAGTGCAGATCCTGCACCTAGTGTAGAACCAGTACAGGTAGGATAAAAAAGCAAAAAGG
This sequence comes from Chionis minor, assembly GCA_013398295.1. Taxonomy (NCBI): domain Eukaryota; kingdom Metazoa; phylum Chordata; class Aves; order Charadriiformes; family Chionidae; genus Chionis; species Chionis minor. The sequence goes on along the minus strand of VZSF01003342.1, from coordinate 244,923 downwards.
TTTATTAAAACGCCCAACCACTAACAAATCTAGGCATCAAACTGGGCTAGCATTCTGTTACAGCAGCCTCAGGAGTGCTCTTCCAGGTGAGCAGAATCACCCTCTGCCTTTCAACATAGACATCATGACATGACCACAGCATTTTACGCAAAACGTGCAGCAAGGACCATCTAATGTGATGATAAGGATACAAAGACATCTACTGGGAAAGTTTGGGGGTTCCTTCAAATCAATTTTCTCACCCTTTTTAAAACTTGTTTCAGGGCACTGCCCATAGGGCTATGGCAAGATGTACTCCAAGGAAATATGAAAAATACATTGGTAAAAATCAGTTGATTATTATCTTTACTTACTGTTAGCCAATAACTGGCAATGACTTGCATTTGGTTATAGTTACATACTCCATTTTCCTCTTTTATCAGAAATGGTCTCTGAACAATTGCCGATGTTCAATTAAATGTCAGTGAATGAACAAAAAAGCTATTTGTTTTTCCAGATAAGAGGCCCTGAAGTCCTTCTTTCTACTGTTAGACAATTTGGTTTTTTCACTTGATGAAAATGCCATTCTTAACTTTTTTTTGTAAACAGTGAAATAAGCTTTCTGCCAGATTCAGATGAGCTCCTCTGGTGCTCCATGACCAGAGGAAAAAACAAAGGGCAATTCACACCTGAGAATGATTCAAAACAATAGTTCAAGTTTCCCTTTACAAAAAGAGAAATATACTGACTGTCTCCGAAACAAACAGCAAGGTGGGAGACAAAGTAATGCGAGAAGAGTGTTCACCAAATCCCCAATGAAGCTGGTTAAGCGATGAAGGCTTTTCAGCCATCTAGCTGAGGTGGGCTTTTCATCAAATCAATCTTTGCCCCGATATCCATTCTGAGAAATGTATCCCCACAAGTACGTTCTTGTGTGTCAGGCTAGCGATATATCCATTTTTAGTGTGTTTGTGTGGGGAGAGTGACTATACAATTCAAAGATGTAATGATAACAGAAGTGCCATGTGTATGGGATGAGCTAGATATTTCCAGATGCCTGAATAGGAGAATGTGCTGACTACTTAAGCTGTTAATAAAACATGCTGTTATTTCTTTCCTGACAAACCAGAACCCTTAGTTTAACGTTGCCAGTATGGGCATTATGTAAAGATGTTTATAACGAAATCTCCATTAATCTTAACTACAGCATGGCTACAGAAAGTTCAATTGTGTATAATTTATATCCTTTAAAAGACACCAGGTAGACAGGAGATTTTAATATTCCCCTAAGAGCTACCTAGCAGTTTTGCGTGAACATCAATCGTGATTCGGAACCTACTGATAAGTGATTGTGGAAAACACTGTGCATTTCCACTTTTATAGCCTCTTACTGGCCTCTATTGGAAACACAACCTGTGCACAAAACCAGGCTTTTTCAGTTATTGCTTACGCAAGCCCAGGTCAGGCTCCGACAGCGACAGTGGGCCAAAGTCCCCTCAAGTCATGGACAAAGGGCCGAGGACCGCTCCGCCTCAGCGAACGGCTGCCACCAGTTTCCATTTCCTTTCCACCCGCTGCCTTTCTCCCGGCAGCGCCAACAAGCAGGGAGCGCCGGCGCTGCGGAACCAGGCGGGGGACGGCAGCGCGGCTGGCAGGCCGCAGAGCCCAGCCCTCCCCGCGCCGCCGGCCGCCTCAGGTGCGGCAGCCGAACCGCCGCCCCGCGCCTCGTCACCTCCCGCGGCCACAGCGGGCTACCAGGGGGGAAGACGGGCAGCCCCGCATCACTCGGAACGACAGCGCCGAGTGAAAGCCGGGGTTGTGAAGGGACGCGGCTCTGCAATGGCGGCGGGGCTCGCCGGCGCCNGGGGGGGGGGGGGGGGGTTGCCTAGCAACCGGCCCGGCGGCTGCGGCACCCGCGCTGCGGCCTGGCAGACAGCGCAGCACGGCGGGAGCGCCGCCGCCCGCGGCAGGTTATTTTTTTTCCCAAAAGGAAAGGTTTCCCCTGCCTGCTTTAGCGGGACCTAATCAAACGGGAGAAGCAGGAGAGGCGGAAAAGAGCAGGCATCTAGCGTAGGGTAGGGTTACGGGGAGGAACGGGGGGGTTGCTGTGGAGAAAGGACGCGGGGGGGCCTCACTCCGCAGGGAGGAGGTGAATCCGCCTTGCAGAGCCCGCCGGGAGGAACAGCTGAGGCCCCGGGCCAGCCCCGGCAGGGCCAGGTCCCCTCTGTCCCACAAGCCGAACAGGGATGGTGCCCCATCCCGGCTTTACCACCCAGCCGGGAAGGAAGCAGGGGAATCATCACCCCTCCTTCTGTTAAGTTTGTTTACCGTCTGTGCTGGGTACAGATAGTCAGCCATGCTGCTCACTGTCTGCAGTCAGCCAATTCCCCTTCTTCGTGTGGGGGTGTTTGGTTTGGGTTTGCTTTTTTTTTTTTCCCCCTCCCCCAATAGGAAATGGTGACTGTAAAACCATAGAAACATGGGGAGTGGGGCGCTGGGACAGTTTTTACATCATCTCTGCTTTTGAAGGATGTTGTCCTTATTTCAAGCTGTTGTTATGGGTGTGGTTTTTTTTAAAAAAAATAACCCCCGCCACCACATGCCACAACCCTGAGTTTAGATTTGGTATATGCAGGAGAGCATCAGGAGGTACATATCCAATTTGTAACTTTGCAAAATAAACAAAGGAAATCTGAATCTAAGCGGAGTAATCTCTGAATAGGCCTGCAATTGCAAAGATAGTTTATTAGTAACAAACACAAGTGCCTCTTGAGGAACTTATTTTTAAAACCAAACCACAATAGACACAGAAAACGTGAGGACCATCCCACATGAGGGAAAGAAACATCTCCATGGATAACATATGAGAATTTTCCCCCTGGGAACTGTGGTGCCTCTGACAGGCTCCCTGCAGCTGCACAGCACCAGCTGCCGAGGGGATCCTGCAGGAGTTAATGCAGCTTGAAAGAAGCATTAGCTCCCTGGATATCCATCAGCCTCCAAGGGCAGGATGCCACAGGCTGCGTTTCCTCATCAGCACTACTCACGCCCCTACCTGCGCGTCCTGCTACGTAGCTGGAAACATACCAAGGTCTCCAAAGCAGATAGAAACGGCAAAAAGCACAACTAAACACACAACTCCCTTCCCTTCCCTGTGTGTTGTCTCCACCAGATTCCCTTTGCCACCGGAATGGAAGAGCTGGCTTTGTTTCAGGGAAGTGCCATTTCAAATAAGCTGGAAGCAAAGTGGTTTCAGTGATTCTGGAAATTAAGCCACAGACGAGGTCCCATATTTACTTTTAAATAGTCTTTTAGTCTTATGATGGTTTATGGGTTAGCAGTTGTTACTATATCCTTAGGGACAGAATGCAGATGGGTCTAAGCCAACTACTAGTTACAGGTTGTCATGTTTCATGATAATTACAGATGGGGTTGGCGGTGCTGTTTATTACTGAGATGCCTGACCTGTCCTGTTTTCCTTTCATTTCTCGCACCCCCACTCCTTTCCTTTGCTTGATTATGCCAAACTTTATGCACTGGGACTAAAATTTTCCATTTTTGCATCAGACTGAATTTTAGAGGAAAGCTTCAACTCAAATGATGCAGCTGTTTCCAAGAAAGAGCTACATATATGTATATTTCTCATTAAAATTTTATAGCTGACAGTTTTCGAAGCATGAATATAAGGTCTTGCAGATCTTTTTGCAGAGCAACATTCTGAATTTTGGACTTTTTCTGTTGGAGTGATATCTATAATACTTGTGCAGACTTGAAAAATTTTGAAAAAATCAGTTTGCATATATTTGGAAGAACGCCCTTGAGGTTTAAAGGTGTGAATTCCAGAGATAATGCCTTTTCTGTTAATGTTTCAGTGTCCAGCTGAGGGGATTTTCCTGCAGTTGGAGTGTGTGTCTCTGTGGACTGTGCTGACCTAAGAGTGGGAATGCTTTGTCTGTGTGCTGTTAACAATACTATACGTTAGTTATTAAAAAAATAAAAATGCAGAAGGAAATACAGAAGAGGGGAGGTAGGAAGAAAGGGAGACATATCAGGGATTGAAGACTGGCAGCAGAAAAAACCTCAAGGGAAATGATATGTGCAAGAACTGTCTGCTTGGATAAAGAGATTTGTCTCAAAATTAGCTGTAGTAGTCCTGGAGGCTGGTTGGAGAGACAAGAAAAGCTCAAAGACTTCTAGGTTATTAGGACCAAGAAAATCATCTAGGTTGATCAGTTTGACCTCACAGGAGACCAGGCTGGGAAAAAGCAAAGGAAAAGGGAATGGGGGTAAGGGAGAGCCAGTACAATGGGAGAAGCTGAGATAAGACAAAGCAAAAAAGCATAGACTGAATGGACAAGAGAGAGAATAAAAACTGAGATGACTGGAATTAACTGAAGAATGGACAATAAGATCTGAAAATGAGTTTATAGAGATGACAGGTTCTGAGGTCTGTGAAGTACGTGCAGACATACATTCAGTAACTCCTAATCGTTCATATGGGTATTAATAGGGTCTCCCTAAAATTGGGTACAAACCCTCCAATTAGAAAACACTCATTACTGCAGGAAGGAGGACTAGAGTGACAGCATATGCTAGAATTGAAATCTGCCTTAGTTTTGGTTCATTGGTCAGTAGATAATGCAACATTCACTGTCTTCTGTAGTACTTCAAAGCAGTGAGATTTGTTTTGGAGGAGACTTCCTTGACTGATTGGTGCTGCACGTGGATTAGGAGAAGTGACTAGCAGGGAAGGGGAAAAAGGACAATAACTACGTGAGCAAAAGGTACTGTCCTTTGTATAAGGTCTCTATGCTGTCTTGGAGAACTGGATGTTACCTCTGCCTGTGTCATGAGTAGGATTCACCTTCCCTGGCATCAGATGTCTGTATCTGTAGTCACCTGCATCTGAGCCAATTTGAACTCCTTTCATATTCACTGGAGGAAAATGGGTCCTTTAAAAGGCAATTCTTCTGACCTATTTTAGAGATTTACCTTCAGATGAGGCAAGTTGTACCCTAGAAGTGCCTGTTTCTCTCCACTGACTATAAAGGAAAAGAGATGAGATGAACCCGACTCAGTACTCCAGTATGATGGTAGGCAGTTCACTCAAATTGCTCTTTTCACAGGTGGCTACAAATATAAATAACATGTCTGATTTCCAGAACGTAAAGACAACCTTCATTCAGTGTCCCATAACTGACTGCTCAACTCTGCCACTTACTAACATACTTTTAATACGATTTTTAAATATGAACTATTTAGTAGAACTTTGTAGCTGCACACCTCTTTATTAAATATCAGCCACTTATTTTGCACCTATAAACATTATTCCCACTTTACATTTTGAGAAACAGAACTATGTGTGGTTTTGGAAGAAAAATGATGTATGAAAATATATGTGGTTTGCGTACTGATACACATTAACAGAGGCAGGGTTAGCACTGAATATTCCTGTTGTAGTAGTTAGCATATTTATTAATTAATTTAATTTTTATAGTTATGATTTATTACAGTTCTGCCAACTCTCCAAAACTTCACACTACAGGCATCTCTACAGTTGAGTAAGTATGTCTTAAATGAAGATGTCAGCAGTGTGAGGCACATAAGGCTGGATGTATATTCAAAATTTGGCAACCAAAAAGGAAAAATTAAACCAAGCAGCAGGAAATTAGATCCCATGATGAATAATACAGTTGGTGACTCGTGCAGAACACAGCCAAGTGGTTATATAGGATTTCCCAGACCATCATACAGGAATCATTAGAAAACTTGAGAGCTACAGCTTCACCCCCCCCACCCCCTGTGCAAAGGAAGACAGCAAACATCACCACTGCTCCCTGGTGACCTGACCAGCATGTTTGTTTCTCTGTGTAATGAAAAGCTCAGTCAGATATACAACATTAGGAAGCATTAAACAACAGTCTATTACATTTAGAAGATTTTTTTTTATCTGAAAGGAAACCGAGTAGTTAATTGGCCCACAATTAAATAGAAATGGCATTAGGGAAAAAAAAAAAACCGACAACAACAACAACCCAACCCTGAAACAGTTTGCCAGGCCCAGTTTCTGCTTGCTTTTTATAGTGTCCTAATAACCTAGCTGTCATATCAAGATATTAATTGAGAATATTCTGAACACTATAAAAACATCTTTAAGGATCAAGTTATCCTGAGGGACAAAGTGCATATGGCAGACATATGCAGTTAAGTAAGAGCAGAGAGGTAATATCACTATTCCATCAAGAAACTTGAAAGGCCTGAGGGAGCAACACAGATTCATAAATGTAGGATCAGAGATCATTATGACTGTTTATTCTGACATTCTGCCATGTATGGCTTATAACAGTCCCCCGATCTAACATGAGCCTCAGCTGGAACATACCTTTTTAGAATGCCAAATTCACAAGAATCCTGTAGGAAGTTACCTGATGGCAAAGTATTATTGCAGTAAAATGGGTGCCTTATTTCATACTTAGACACCAGTTTCCTGAGTAGTGAAGTTAAAGTTTCTGTGCCACTTCTCCTTTTAAGTATGGGAATGTGCCAGAAATGGAAGGCTGAACAGTTACACCATATATCTGCCCAAAGCTAATCTGTTTTGGCTCCTGAATTTTTTCACAAGAGGAGAAAAACTCATGAAACAAACCACAGAGAACAACAGCTGTGAAGTTCAGTCACAGTCTCCGAAAAAGCAGATTTAGTTCAAAGTAACTTCGAAAAAAAGGGAGGGGGGCGAGGAGGGTTGTTCATTACACTATAATTTTATAACTATGAGGAAAAGAAGGATTGCTCAGGATAACCTACAACAGTCTAGGCTAAAATACAACTACAGCCCATTATAGCTGGTTGATTTGGAACTGAGATTTGTTCACTGGTGTTTGACAATTTCCTCCAGTTTGGAATCATTTCCTAACTGTAAATTTTCTTTGCGTATGTTTCATTTGCATTTGTTGGTACAGGTCAATATAGCAAGGGAGCAGATGTTGAAAACCTCCTCAGGAGAGTTCTTCCTTTCCCACTACATTTGAGCCAGCAAAACAGGTTCTGATTAGAGGGAATGCAAGAGCTCCCCAAAGAGTTTTTGCAAGCATTCCTCACACACAGTATCACCTGCAACCCGGAGCCGTACCACTGCGAGGAGATCTTCCCACTGGAGCCATGCACTCCACACTGCTCACCCCCATACAGGAACATGGATATACATTTCAATAACGGCTTTAAAATGGATTCTGCTTTTTTTCTTGTATGAACTGAATTTGTGTAGCCTCCTGAAATTTTTTTTTTGCCCCCTATATTCAATTGGCCCTCCCCCCCCCCCCCCCCAATCAGTCTGTCTTTGCTAGATTCCCAGGGACTATTTCCTTATCACAGTTTCAGAGCTGTTCGCCCATCTTCACAATATTTATACCAGCTCAATTTCTGCATCATATCCATCATTTTTCTCACTAAGGACAGATTATTTTGAGAATGTGTGAATCCTTAAACTAATTTGGGAGTGAGGTCAATACTGAGAAAAGCAATATAATCCCTTTCCCAGCAATGGAGAATGCTTCTGGGTTCCCAGCCTCTGACGCTGCACCAAGTGTCCTATGTAATATTAAAAGGTCATCATCTTCATACCCTGAGGCATACATTCAAATTTAATAATTATTTTTTTTCTGAAGGGTACTGGTGGAGTAGAGTAACAGATTTTTCTCTGTGCGAAGGTTATCCTGCCTTCAGCTTGGCTTAGAGGGCCAAAGCTTTGCTTCAGATCAAAGATCACATAATTCATAAAAACTACAGCCGGACAAAGCACAAATCTCTTTTTACAGCCACAAATCTTGTAAAAGGCTGTGGGGCACTTTAAATGTTTAACTGAAAATATTGAAAAAAAAATCTTTTGAAACAATAACTCTAGAAAACGTTCTATGACTGTTGCACATGTTTAGCCAACAAGACTACAAAAGCAAACTGTTTGCAAGATGTAAAATGTTATTCTATTGAAAAGTGGCTCTCATAAATGTGGCCCAGAAACACTTACAGTCTATTGCTTCCTAATCAAATTGATTTCCTTAATAACTTTAAAATTTGCATCTTACCATTGCTACTGGCAGTAAAATTGGGTGCTTTCCATTTTGTGTATTAGTATTTTCCAGAAGCCAAATGAAGATAAAATGTTAGCTCATCCTGCATCCCGATATTTTCAAAGTATATTCTCATTGCTTCACTAGGAGAATTATCGTGGTACCTAGGAGACTGTCTACCATCAGCACTTCTGTGGTACTTCCCATTCTACAAAATGGAAACCTGCCCCTGCGCTGCAAAACCTAACCTGTGCAAATGCATTTGCCATCAGGATCTTTGCGCAGCCATCAGCGACGTCTCAGTCTGGAAATAATTGTGCACGGTTTGCCCCATATCTGCCTTCTGGTTAACGCAACTGCAGACGGAAGATTTTTTCATTCTGCCCGGTATCAGTACTTATCTTTTATTTTCCATGGTTTCATTATTAACTCTCAGTAAAGAGAAAACATATGAAGCTCACACACTCTACAAATACACCTGTTATGCTCTTGTGACATGACCTTGTGTGCCACAGTCCCAGTTAGAATAACCTCTCCAGAGACTTCCAGTGGGAAAAACTGATCTAACAAAGCTTGCCTTGTGGCCCAGGAGGTAGGATTCTCCACGGGTTTGCATTTGATACAAATATTTGCTAAGAAACAGGGAGTATACTTAGAGATAGGCTCTCGAATTTCAAATATCCTGGGCAGAGTTCTTGTTTTGTAGCAGTCGTGGTTGTATAAAAATTTGCCCTGCAAGCACACGGTCCGTTTAGATACTCGGGTGCTACTTCAACATTCTTTTTGTTGGCATCTGTTTATGGAACTCATTTTTAAACATCAAATTCAGACCACAGTGTCTAGGGAATGGACACTTTTTTCTGACCTTGCTCTATCTCTATGCACTTTATGATGCATTAAACTGTCCACTGTTCTTCTCAAGATCACAGACTGTCAAAGTTTTCTGCATGGATCTGACTCCATTTTGTGGGAAAAAAATCTGACTCCGTACATATGTGGAATCTGGCTCCTAATATATCTGTGATCCTACCAAGACAAATGGGTGAGGCTAGAACATGGTGTATTGCTTCAGAGAACTTGAGTCAGACTCCTAATTTCAGAGTGAGTCATTTACATTCATCATCAAACAAAACTACATTGGGGTCAAAGTCTGCTGAGGATTTTGCAGTTACACTGAGGAGGGTGAGACACGGCAAGGATGGTATAGGAAAAAATAACACATAAATAACACCCATTCAAACAGAAGGACTGGTTCTGCCCCACTCTGAAGGCCTGCTGGTAATAATTTAACTAAAGCAAAATGACAGGAGAAATGACAGGAGTAGTTGTGGAAATATCATAATTTTAATTTAGTTAGCTCAGTACCAGTGACCAGAAAGCTATGGAGTGATAGGCTAACTGCCCAAAAGAGTAGCCAAAATACTCAGGTGGGTTTGTACAGTTCTTTAAAGCACATACACTGCCTTTGGAACCAAAGTGCTAAGCTGAGAACTGGCTAAACCTACTGCAGCCATGCTTTTTACTGCAGGGTTGAATGGTACTCCCCTTTTTTTTTTTTTTGGCTGGAGTAGGGCTTTTGACATCTTCTAAATGTACTCAAAAACTGTATACTACAAATGTTCTCAAAAACAATATGTTACAACTCTGCTTAAGACCAGACAAGCAGCACCATATGGCATAAAAATCAGGCATCTCCTGTTGTAAGACATGTCCATGTTAGACCACTAGAAGACCACTTGCTCTGTGTTCAAAACCTGGACATCCATCATCCTAAAATGCACACCTCCTAATGTCATATGTTATTAGTTTGTCTAAGTAAGGTAACTATACACTGTGTGGAGCAACTGTTATCTTACTGAACATGATTCTTTTTCTTGATGGGGGAAGGCTACATTTTCACCACGTAACAGGAGGTACGTGTGAAGGTCTTTGGAAAGAAAATGAGCGAGAATTGGCTAGCATTAGCAGGTCAAAAGAATCTGTCTTGCCAAAAATCAGATTCTGCCTATATTTACGGGAAGCTGAGCTAAGCATCAAGAAGTAACTGCGATCGTAATTACACAAAACCTAAGAAAACTTCATATAGAAACAATCACTGAACTCCAGAGAGACACACCTATAAAAATAAGTTACTGCCAATTCTTTAATATTTTATGAAGTTTTTTTTCTATATAATATGAACAGAGCTGACAGAGTTTTGTTTGCTTAATAGTTTCCATCATGAGAATCTCTTTCCAATGCCTTCAGCTTTGCCAAACCTTGATTGTTGGGACTGAATTTGTTTACACTGTTGGCCTCATCCCGATTTCTTTCTTTAATGACACTATAAATGGCGAGATACTTATTTCAATGAAGATAAAAAGAAAAGAACTTGACAACGCAGACCCATGTGTCCTCATGATATTTCTTACTTCTTTCAGCTTGAATGCTTATAAAAACAAAAACCTTACAATTTAATAGAAAAAGTACACTTGTATTCTGCTTAATGGGAAAAGTTTGAAGGTATTATTTCACTGCTCTACAAGTTTGAAAACCAAAAGGAAAGAACAATGAAACTATGTTGTTTGGGTTTTTTTAAAGGAAGACTAAAAACTGGTTTTGTGATTATTTAATGAGTTGGTAATGCTGCAGAATTAAAACATATTTCCAGCCTTTTTTTTTCTTTTTGAGAAATTTTGCTACAATTTCTTTACTCTGAATTTGGTCAAGTAGGCTGCTCAGGCAATATAAGAGTTCGCATTTTATTGCTCCTGTTTAAATTTATTGAAATCTGGCCATTCAGCACTTCTCTAAAATAATTTCTAAATATGCTCAGGAAAAAAGCTTCTTAGCAGCTTGCAATAAATACTTACAGAGCTGCCATGTGTTGACTATGTTTCTGCCTGGCGTAGCAGCCCCCAGTGCAATTGATAACAATAGCTGCTGAGGCATCAAATGCTTAAACTCGGAGCAAAAGCAAATCCCTTCTGCTGGTCCCAAACCAGTAAAAGGCAGAAAGAGGAAGCAGTCTAACCTAAATTGGCAGTAAGGGTAGAAAAAGGAACAATAGTAGGCTCAAGAGCAGAAATAAGAGAGGCAAAGTCGCAAGCTGGGAAACAATAGGAATTTGAACTGAGTAACATGAATATAGTTATCCAATGTTTCTTTAAATCATCCTCTTTCAACACTTTGGTCCCAAACCTTGCTGGCTGCATATCTTCCCAGACACGATATGGTTAGAGAATTATTAATTTCCTCCTTAGCTTTTTGAATAATTCTTATCTTTGTGGTATTTAGGGATTTACAACATTATTTACCTTCCTTCATTAACACCTCTTTGAAATCAGGAACATTACTTGTTTTTCAAAGACAGTAAGAGAAGAACGGGAGATTCAGGTCACCATTGGCAGAAATGTCTTTTAACCCAGCATTTCTCAGACTGGTAAGTGTTGGCGAGAGGAGAGGAGGGACAAGAAATGGATTCTTTCGAGTGGCTTCAGGAAACCTCTAGAAAGGAGGCCTTCAGTCTCCCTGACGCCTGCTCAGCAGGCTGGGGCTGAGGGCAAACAGAGGAACTGGGGGGCTCTGATGGACGAGAGGCTGCCCCCACGCTGGGGGAGTACAGGACCGTTTGCGAGAGTTGCATGCATAAGGAGGGGTTACATTGGCGTTCATTGGTGCCTGGTAGGATTGGAGCCGATGGGCTCTATTGGATTGCCATGCCCTCTCTGTCCCCTCGCGGGGAGAGTTTAGGGGCTGCTTGGGGGTAGAGCAGGGCTGTAGGTAGCGACCCAGCAAATCCGTTCATCAAGGTCTGCGATGGAAGAAATCGAGCAAGCAGGGCTGGCGGCGTAACTGCTGCCGGGCTCTTGCTCTGGCTGCAGGGTGGGTCTGCTGGTCTCTACTGCGGAGATGTGATGCTTATATGTGTACAGAGTGCACTTCAATTACGGTAATTCAGATGAGCAAAAATAACAAGAAGGCTTAAATATCCCCTAAAGTTAAGTTTCACAAAAGGTAGGGAGGGCCAGCTTTCTCTTGAACTCCTCCAGAAACATCCGACTTTAGCCACTGCTGCTGAAAGGTAACTAAAGGAAACTACAACGCTTTGATATGATAGGGCCATTTATGCGTTTGTATTTCCCAAAGACTAATGTTCGCAATTAACGCATTCAAAATCTGCAAGAACTCAGCTTCAATATTTTTCTTCAAGGCTTGTAAAAACTCAATGGATTTTCTTTTAGTTTTTGAAAGGTAAGAGGAAATCTATAGCTTGTCTTTGAAGCCACATGCTAATTTGGCCTACTAACTGCAGTTTATGAACACTGCAAAATTTCTGTGATTAAAAGAAGTTGTTCTCTCCCTGAACATTTGTGCAGCTTAAAAATCAAGACAACAGATCCACTTGCTTAATATTAAGAATGTGAGTCATCCCATTGGCATGCCTGTTTGTTATTGAATTGGGGCCTATAGACCTAGGAGAGCATCATTTATTTAATGCACTTTGCCACTGGAGGAAACTGCAGATCATTTGGATGTGATTATTCATCATTTCTCTGGATCTGCTCAAGAATGGATGATCCTTTACTGTCTAGTGAGGATATCTTCAGACACTACAATGGCTCAGCCATACCCATATATACGTATTGTAAACATTGATCAGAAAAATACAACTAAGCAGGCAACACGCATAGATCACAAGAATGTGTGTGAATCTTTTTAACATTTCACATATATCTAAGGAATTATTTAAAGCCAAGGCAGCATCTAGCATTCAAATCCCAACAAGCAATTTTCTGTTGCTTCACTAATCTCTGTTTAAAAAAAGTTTACCTTAACATGGGTGTGTGAGAATTTTGATTCAGTGCTTTCCTACATACTACCTTATAATAGAAAGCAACATGCATTTAAATTAACCGCACATTCTTTTTTGCCCCTCACATACTGGCTACTGAGCCCTTTCATCTGTGAGTGTGTAAGTCAATGCATTTCTATGGTGTTTTTCCTGGCAAAATAAATTACTGCTGCAATTAAGAGAAGGTAAGAAAAAACCCAGAAGATTTGAAAGAAGATTCAGGAGGTGCTGCATGAGCTTCCCACCTCCTGAGTCATTCTGCTGTCTCTCCCAGTGTGTATCATGCATCTAAAAAAAAAATACTGAAGAGAATATTTTTCTTCCTCATGCAACATGGAATGAAATTTTTGCAACAAAAATTCATTCTTTTATATCCATAAAACAATTCACAAAGCACATGTGTTTCATACGATATTTGCAGCAGTGCAAAACCATGTTTAGTCACAGACAAGTCCTCCATTCCGTCTTCCATCAGGGAGAGGCTGTTTTGGGAGATGAGGGAGGGGAGAATGCTGTAAATTTCCTATACCTCACAGAAAAAAAAATAATGGATTTAGGAAGTAAAGAAAGCGTCTGGCTGAAGATGGTGTAAAGAAGCAACAGCACATTTCTGCATTAAAACCGAGCAATCCCAGGGATGTATTCAGAGGCTTTAAAATACACTCCAATTTGTATTCTGGATACAGCACCAATATAACCTCCAGTAGAAAAAAAACCCGAACACTTGTGGATGACCACTTCAAAACAACAGCAACAAATTACCGCAATTAGGATGAAAAATGCAGACTCAAAAAATAATTCTAATTATAAACATACAATCTTAAAAAAACATAGGACCAAAGAACTCAAAAGAGCAACATTTTTTATCATTGTGCTAAGACCTAATTTAAATGCATGAAAAATCCATATAGTGGCAAAGATGGCTATTATTTCCTCCCCTCTTGCTCTATTAATATTAATTGAAAACTAGGTGTGGCACCACAAGAGAAGAACCTTGGTTCAAAACAACTGGAATTTGTTACCTAAGCATTTTAATTAAATATCACATTGTCTTACCTGATTAAAAGAGAATTACAAATCATGGCATAAGAAATATCCATACACTTGTAGATGATGAGGCTCCTTCTACGGCAGGTTCAGGTTCCTGGGCAAAGAAGCTTGTAAACTCTTAATTTCACTGAAATGAAAAAGGAAAGAAATGAAGAAAGAACCTCCCCATCAAAGCCACAAAGGAACCTCTGCAGTATTCTGTAGTCTATTCGCCTGCTTCCTGTTCCGAGATTCACTCTTTGAATCCCANGAAACAAGGAGGCAGCATATTACGTGCTAGCTCCACCTACTGGCAAGGAAATGAGCTCAGCTGGATTCTTAACACCCTATCAAAACAAATGTATTTCAGTTTTAAATCGCATATTGGTCCTTCATCACACAGCTTTAAAATAAAGTAAGAAAGTTAGGACTAATAAATGTTTAGATATTTTTTAATAATGATTTGAGACTTAAACTGCACAATTTTTTTTAAATTAAGTATTTGGATACATCTGTATACAAATAATTGCAGAAAACTCAAGGTTCTGCCAGATATCTTCATTTTACTATGTACTAATGCACGTTATGTTTAAAAGTAAAAAAGTCATTCTTTATTCAGAATCCACCACTACAAAATAGTAGAAAGTAAGAGTGCTTGCTTTTTTTCCCTTTGATTATTGATTCTGCAAAATATAAATTACATTTATATCTTCATTGAAAGCCAGAGACAACAAAATTGTGATGTAAGACAAAGGAAAGGGATTCCTGTATTTAGCTAGAGCTACTACATTATTGCTCAATTAAGAGGACTTTATGGTGTTCTGTGTTGCTTATTTTCATTCTAGTCTCTCTTCTGTATTTTATAGCATCTTGTCCTGGTTTGAGGAAACGCTCTTTAGTACTCTGGATACTGTTAGTTATAAAAGACTAATACGCAAGTTGACTGCCCCACCCCAGTTGCCTCCAGTCACAATCACCATGATGGCAATGCTGGATTTACTGTTACTAAAAAATGCCTTGTACTGGAATGCCGTGTAGCTGAGTGTGTCTACTTTTATCTCTCTGTTTCCTTAAAAGTTTTCTGTCACTTACACCTGCTCTATCACATCAAACACCTACCAGCAGCCTGCATGCAGGGCTGGCTCAACAATTCTCAGCTGTGGAGGAAAATTTCTTTGCACTGCAGCATGGGGCTTGGGGGAGGAAAAAGTGCAAGAGTTAACTAGAAACGGATCTAGATGAAAATCATGGAATTTTTCATTAGGATTCACGATCTAACTCGTAACAACAATCACTAACGTCAACACAGGGAAGTTGCTGGAGAGTCTCCCCTTCCAGTAGCAATTCTTATTTGTATCAGCTTAAACCATTCATCACGGTTATCACAAACCCTTGGACTGTCAGTTCTTCAGGAAAAAAGAACAATTTCTATGCTTATTCAGTCCCTACAATGGGATCGTGGACCATGACAGAACTCCAAAGTGCTAGAATAGTTTAAGTAATGATAATAATAATCAAAATACCTATCATGTGAGCACGGACTGTTTTAAAAATCCTATTTTCACAAGAAAGTACACTCTGTTTTGACCTTCCTTTAAGGAAATTTTGCTATAAAATACTATTTGATATTAAAAAATAGTATTTACACCTTGGAAAAGGATTTCCCTGAAAAGTAACAGACAATTTGTACTATTTACAGCTGCGCTTAAATGGCGGGGCGGGGGGAAAGCGCTGTCCGTGGTTCTGAAGCGCGTCTGGGCATTCCACGGAGAATGGCCGGACTCCAAAGGGCGTGTCACGTTGAATACTTTTGCGTATATTTTGACAAATTTGTATAAATCTGGAAATGCACCATGAATGAATATAGGCCTACTATAGACCTAAATCGGTGAAGCTGACATTCTAAAGCTTACTTTAATTAAAGTCACTTACTGAATGTACTTTTCACAAGTTGATCCTTTCATTGTTATATGTAACATTAAAATTTCGAGTATTAATTTAACTTACTTCATAAACTAAACAAGAATTTCTATGCTATCTAAAAAACAAAGATGATTTGAATGAATAAAATCTGAAATGTAAAAACAAGGAGATTCGGAGATTGTATGAATCTTTATTACTTATAATAATACTAATATATAATTCTCACCTGTAGATTAACCATTTAGTTAAAGGAATACTGGGAAGAAACGTGCATTTCAGCTCGATATTATACACTATTTTCTCTGTCCCAAACTCAGACAAACATTTATTCTTATTCGTATTCTTACTCTTACTCTTAATTTTATTCTTATTGCTATTGCTGTTGCTATTGCTATTGCTATATAATCTTCATCCATCTACAGTCTCTCACTCTCTCATTTCTTTAATCTGTAGGTATATCACAATTAGCTCCTAATGCTAAAGCTCATTGGCAAAACTAGCTTTGCTTTTCTGTGTCTTCTGTGAAAGCTATAGTGAAAATGAGATACAGTATCTCATATATACCACAATAAAATGCCATGATAAGTCAAAGACAATACAAAATCAACATCTGAAGTTCACATGAATTTTCTAAGTTTACATTTTCATATAAAAACTGCATTTGCCAGTGGGACGTAATTGCCCAGTTACAAGTATATGAGAAAATAGTTTTTCTATGAAAAATTCAGAGAAGTGCTGTGAAAATCAACAAATTCCAGTACATGTCTCAGAGTGAATTCTAAATCTACTAAAGCTCTCCAACAATACCTGCAAACATGGTTTATTGATGGTTTAATTAATCATATTAATAGGAATTATATAGGAATTAAAACAAATATCCATAGAATAAATCTTTTTTCCTGATTTTATTTTAATTTAAGTGTCTTAAAACTAAAATAGCTAGAAGAATCTTTCTGCTTATTCAACCATGCTGATAAAGCTCGCTTCTACCAGAAATTTCTCTTTGCCTCTCAGAGCATAGCTAACAGTCATCTGCGTAAAAAATAACCATTCTATTAAATCATGCAAAAACATTTACCCAGAAGAGATGGAGCAAAAGGTCAAACTCCAGTTTCCACAGCACATAGGATATTAAGCCTAAGGAGCAATGGCAGTAGCTATTCTGGCCAACAGACACTTATCTACGCCTGTCCTTTACATGCCTCAAAGAAACAGGTATTTAACATATTTAGAACCCTTACTTTTCCTTTTTGCCATTTTTTATCCATAAATCTCTCAAACTCTAAAACTCGAGACCTGAATCTGTAAATTGCTAAGGCAAAAGATCGGCCTGCAAAGTGAACAGGTTCATGGTTCCTTGATGTGTCATCTTATTAAAAGACATAAATCAATCTCAATCAGAAGTTATCAGTCTTTGTTATTTAGCTCTGATGAAATCATACAGCCTATCATTCTTGCCTTTAAAGTCTGAAAGTCACCTTTGCAAATTACTCATTGATGTGAAACTGAACTTTAAGATGATTCTAAATATGAAGCATATTTTTCCCCTGCTCCAGAGTTACTTAAACAGAAATTACCCTGGTGACATCATCAATCTTTTAATTTTGTTACATTTCTTTCATACCTAAAATCTTTGCATCTGAGATGTATTAGTGCAGGTTGACAGTTTCTTACCTCCAACTAAGAAGAAAGATAGCTTTGGATTTTAAAAGATTTCTGAACATTTTTCTATGTAATGAAAACTATTTGGTCTTGATAATTACTTTTGAAGAAGGGAATATTTTAAATCACGTTCATAATATTTTCAAAATGTAAAGCCAGTCATTTTTTGCCTGCCTGGGGCTAACACTGAAGTCACTTTTAATGACCAATGGTGAAGACAGATTTGAAAAGGAAAGCGTACAACAGTTTTTGGAAGTACCAATCACTTCCATCTTTGCTCTCTGAGACATTAATAAGTCTATAGTCAGAACCATTAAGCCATTAACTTGTGCTTACTTCATGATTCAGTGCACCAAACAGTTTACATGTTCTGTGTTTTCGTCATTCTTGGCCAAAAGCAGATCGAGGGAAAGTTATTTTCCTTTAACACATTAGCGTGAATTGTTTGAAACTTTATGTTGTCTCTCTCAGTGTAGTATATTTTCATGGTTTAATTCTAAAGGTACTATTTTTGGTACGGATAACTGCTAGGCATACTGTGGGATGCAGAGAAACTTTCCAATGCAAAATCAACTTGGCAAGCATTTGTTATTAAACAGAGCGATTCTTCTCGGCATTCCAGCTTTTAAAGACTAGCAAATAAATAAATCATAACTTGAGGTTTGCTTAACAAAACCTCCCCTCTCTCCAAGTGATGATTACCTTTCATCTGACCAATTAAACCACATGACTCAGTAGCAATAAATGGAATGAAAACATATGAATGCAATCTCTCTGTTTATAGGTGTCCTGGGAGAATGTTATTAGATTTTGTTACTAGCTCTGAGAGCACTACTGCACTTGTTGCTGAGGTATCATTTAATTCATTTGTCCACCTCTTAAAATCTGTCTATCTGAAATTCTATTTGTTCACTTTGAAACTGCTTGCTTGCATTTCATCTTTGTTTATTTGTCTTGTCATATATATAGAGTAGATTTTTTTGAATATAGTCTGCATCCCGTGAATATATGTAGTGTCTAAACTAATAGCTTCCTAGGCATGGCTGGCCTCTTCAGACATTACAAGGAATATTAAAATACTTCACTCTTGTTCTCTACAGCACTGTTGGATAACAAAATTAATTTATCCTATAACCTCTTCTAAAGTCAGGAATTATTATTCCTATTCCATAGATGAGGAACTGAGATACAAACATTATGTTCTAGAAGTTACACAAGAAGCTTGCAAGCCTTAGATACTGAATCCTTATTATCTGAGTCAGCGCCTGCTCCCTGTTCTGACTCTTATTACTCACAAAAATATCTAGTGTTTTTCAGAATCCTCCTAAGCTGTTGGCCTCTATATCTCTAAGTTCTTACAGTAAGTTATATGTCATGCAAAACCAGTATTTCCTTACAAATTGGTTGCCTTCTATGACTCTCCTGTGTTATGTCAAAATAGATATAAACCAAAATGTCTCACCATGCAAGATTAAGATGATTAGAAGGAATATTGCTCCTAGCCCACAGAAATTCCTAAACTACTACCGTAGTGGAAGCGGATGCAGTGCCTGCTTTGTGGTAGAGGATAGAAACATCTAACACATATATGGTGGAAAAGCTACATCTTTCCAGTTAACCTATGGAACTTTTCACTAACTCTCTCACTAAGCCATTAACAATGCCAAGTGAAGTTGGCTGTGAAGCTCCTGCAACCAAGCAGTGTGCCAGCTAGACCCACCTCTAGCTTCAGAATCACATAAGAAAAAAATCTTTCTATTGACCATTTATTTTACTATTGTCTGCTGCTAATTATCTTGAACTTAGAAGCCTGTGGTACTGGCCCTTCTCTGGACCCGCTCCAACAGGTCCATGTCTTTCTTGTACTGAGGGCTCCAGAGCTGGACACAGTACTCCAGGTGGGCTCTCACCAGAGTGGAGTAGAGGGGCAGAATCACCTCCCTTGACCTTCTGGCCACAATTCTTTTGGATACAGTTGGCTTTCTCGGCTGTGAGTGCGCGTTGTCAACTCACGTCCAGCTTTTCGTCCACCAGTATCCCCCAAATCCTTCTCAGCAGGGTTGCTCTCAATCCCTTCATGCCCCAGCCTGTATTGATACCACAAGTTGCCCCAGTCCAGGCGCAGGACCCTGCACTTGGCCCTGTTGAACCTCATGATATTCACACAGGCCCACTTCTCAAGCTTTTCCAGGTCCCTCTGGATGGCATCCCATCCCTCAGGCGCATCAACTGCACCACTCAGCTTGGTGTCACCTGCAAACTTGATGAGGGTAAACTCAATCCCACTGTCTATGTCATTGATGAAGATATTGAACAGTACTGGCCCCAATACAGACCCCTGAGGAACCCCACTTGTCACCAATCTCCATCTGGACATTGAGCCATTGACCACTACCCTCTGGATGTGACCATCCACACAATTCCTTATTCACCAAACAGTCCACCCATCAAATCCATCTCTCTCCAATTTGGAGAGAAGGGTATTGTGGGGGACCGTATCAAAGGCCTTACAGAAGTCCAGATGGATGACATCTGTAGCTCTTCCCTTGTCCACTGATGTAGTCACTCCATCATAGAAGGCCACTAGGTTGCTCAGGCAGGACTTGCCCTTGGTGAAGCCCTGCTGGCTCTCTCAAATCATTTCCCTGTCCTCCATGTGCCTTAGCATAGCTTCCAAGAGGATCTGTTCCATGATCTTCCCAGGCACAGAGGTGAGGCTGACAGGTCAGTAGTTCCCAGGGTCCTCCTTTCTACCCTTTTTAAAAATGGGTGCAACGTTTCCCTTTTTCCAGTCACTGGTGGCTTCACCTGACTGCCATGACTTTTCAAATATCATGGAGGGTGACTTGGCAACTGCATCAGCCAATTCCCTCAGGACTCTGGGATGTATCTCGTCAGGTCCCATAGATTTCTGTATGTCCAGGTTCCTCAGGTAGTCACGAACCTGATCTTCTTCTACAGTGGGAGGGACTTTGCTCCCCCAGTCCCCGTCTTGTGGTCCATCCATGTTCTTTGACCTCCCTTTTCTGGTTGACATACGTCTAGAAGCCCTTCTTACTATTCTTTGCATCCCTTGCCAAGTTCAGCTCCAGCCACGCCTTGGCCTTCCTGATCCCATCCCTACACAACCGGGCAGCATCCCTATACTCTTCCCGGAATACCTGTCCCTGCTTTCTCTGCATGTGCATTTCCTTCTTACCCTTTAGTTTGACCAGCAGGTCTCAACTCAGCCATGCCAGTCTCTCGCCCTCCTTTCCTGATTTCTTACACTTGGAGGCTGAGAGCTCTTGCATTCTATGGAAAGCATCCTTAAAGGTCTGCCAGCTCTGCTTGCTCCCTTGTCCCGGAGGGCAGGGACCAGGTAGTTGGACTCTGTGATCCTTATGGGTCCCTTCAAACTTGAGATACTGTACGATTCTCTGTTAAAACAAGCTGAGGACTGCATTGCTGAGAAGTTACATGTGAGCTATGTACAGTGCTTGCCCTTACATGAGACCTCATACAGGGGCTGTATTCAGTCGTGTTTAGCACTTCAAAATTATTTTTCTCTTTGCAACTAATATACTTCAACATTTTTGTTTCAGCTGCTTAGTTAAAAGTGACTGAATAGCTTTACATTTATTCACTCATTACTGAGAGCATAACTGCACCTGGGGCAGGATTCCCAGACAAACAGATTATTTAGAAATGTCAGGGCTTTTCAAGTTGTATTTTTAAATGTAATTTCTGAAGTGAACTTTCAGTGATGATTCATTAAAAGTTGTACTGATAATTTAAATTGAAACAAGTGCCAGGCTGGCATCGTTATAAATTGCATTTGTTAAAGCAGTCTATTTGTTGTTGTCTTTTAAATGACCACTTCTGATTTTCAGATCTGGCAGCTGACTGTTCAGTGGGATCTAGTGAGGCAGAGGAAAGGAGGGAGAGAGATTTTGTATACGTAGTATGTATATATTTGATATACATAGCATTTGTCATGTATATATTTTATATGGATTTTTGGTGAAATATATTTTAAATTAAATTTTCGTGTTTAAAAATTCAGGGCCAGGGGTGGGTGGGGTGAAGTTGTTCCGTATAGATGGTTTGATATATTTATAGCATAAATGTATATTTATGTATATTGCAGAGCTATTTGTTTCTAACCTGTTGTTCCACTGATAGATTTAAAAAGTGCTAAGGAATTCTTAATGTGATTCAAACTCTGTTTCAGTAAATTAAAGACTCTGACTGGTTTCAATGAATTTGAATCACTATTCAGGCAATCCTATACATTGATTAAAGAAGAATATGAGCTATATGCGAGACGTATTCATAAATGAATATTTACCCTGACTTTATGTGGCACGATCATTTCTACAATTAAAACTTTTTTTTCTGGACTGGTTTTTTTTAGTGTGAGGGTTGTTAATTAAACTGTTTAGATCAGTAACACAACATTTCTCTAATATCAGACCTACACCTATGAGAAGGCTGTCCTGCTGCAGATGAATCCATTACGGGTAGTCATTGTGCCAACCAGTATATCACAGAAGATTGCAATCAGTATAAGGGCACTACCACAACAGAGCAGGACTGGGGGTTCTCTGGTACTATGACATTAATCTAACCATCTTTTGGAACATCAGCACACAAAAATCAGTTTCTCTAAGAATATGCTGTAATAAGACTTATTAGAGAATCAAATATCTGAACCAGCTCAGGTTCAAAACTGCTTTTTATACACCCTTTTCTGTTGGAATCACACTGCTGGTATTAAGGACTATGTTTCCTACTTTTTAATGAGGTTGAAATAGTTTGTTACATAGATTAGAATGTCTTTATTTTTCCAGGAGAAACATATTCAACATGTTTAACCCACCCTTAACTAGGATGTTACTAGGTGATGATTGCATTTGAACTATAACATAAAGACTTTCTAAAGAAAACTTCCAAAGACCACTAAGAAAAAAAATTAAGATTAAAAATAATAAGTAAAAGAAATGCTGCATGTAAGCAAATTAAAGTCCTATCCAAGGACTGTTTTGATTTTCAAAACAGAATATGGTTGCGAAACAATGTTCCTAAGCAGTTTAAAATCAAGACACCAGCTTCTGTTTGTTCATGGGTTTGCAAAATTAACATAATCCTATGAAAGTAAATCAAATGCTTTAGAGACAATGACCATTTTTGTTAAAAATGCATTCCTTCTTAACTGCTGAAAGTTTGAAAATGTAAATATTAAAATCAAAGGAAGAATAAATCTTTTTTTTTTTCCATGTAAAACTGTGGTATATGTTCACACCCTCAAAGTCTCTTTGAAATGAAAGGGGGTATTAGCTTGAACAACGTCATCACGAGCGTCCCCGTGTCCCCCAGTTTTACAAAAACAAACAAGGAAAGTAACACAGCTTCATTTGCGAGCTGAGGGAACATCTCATTCACTTAATCTACAGAGATTGTTCTGTAGCTACAGAATACATGTGTCCTCAAAATGTACTTCTGTTTGCTGTTATTAGTCCAATTCAGGAATTTGATATTTGTATCTGTCAAGCACGCACCAAGCTTAAATGAAATCAAAAGGACTACTCACAAATTGACACAAATGCTTAAGGACTGTGGTTTAAGTATGATGATTTAAATAGGGATATCTGTAGGATATGACAGATAAGGGACATCAGCTGCAGGCAGTTGTCACCACTGCTGCTGCTTTGTGTAGTTGTGTTATGGTCGCGGCCGTCAGGCTGGATACGTGGTGGCGGCCCTGGAGTCCTCACTTCCAAAACGAAGTATGTGACCGGTGGGACAGAGAATGGGACTGTCTCTAGTCGCTACTGAAGAGGTACTTAAAGAATATACAGGAGCTACCAGATAGCAAAATATTCATTGTCTGTCCAATTTTTTTTCTTGTTTTGTGGAATGTTTGTTCACTAAATCCCAAATGACCGAAGAAAGCCAGTAGCTTGATTTTAAATTAGTTGGGAACTGTAGTGGTCTCTAACCCAGGGCTGTGAGTCAATATATTGCACACACTTGCTGACATTGCTCAGCGTTTCTACGTCTTGCTTTCTGCAGACACAGTACTCCTCAAACTGGCACGCAGGACAAAATAATACGTTGCCTGAAGCACATTATTCACTCAATGCTGTTGCCCGTGGACCAGGCGAGGTTGGAGCCACTGCTCTAATAATTCTTCCCGGGATGGCCAGAGGAATCCTAGGTAAGCAGATGGAAATCTGCACATGCCCAGGAATCTTGTCTGAGGAAGAGACTTAGAGCTATGCTTTTTATGTAAGCATTGTACATCTTTTAGCACCTAAAAGAAATTAACATGATGCCAAAAATGCGTGGTAGTAAATGAATAAGACAGTATCAAGACAATCAGCAAGCTCAGCGTACACCAGTTAAGGGTGCAGTCAGTGTCTGTGCTCTCTTATTTACACGTTCCTCTCTTCCTATGGATTTTTAAAGGAAATAGCACGTTTAAAACTAAATGGTCTGCTGAATGTACATTAGTGACAGTTTTAAAATTTAATTATTTTAAGAAAAAGTCTTTTAAAGGATTGTTCAATAATCAGCATGGCTTTTTTGGTCTGATCTGCTTCTTGTCTGAGGAATTTACAACACAGGAGCTGCTTGAAGTGTAGGTCAGAATAAACTAGGATAAAGAGGTCTCGTAAACGGATGCTTTGTACTTATTCATTATCTTTACCAGTAGGTGGAGCTGCCATGTTAGGTGCTGCATTTTTTTCACTTCTCCCCCTCCATTCCCCCTCCCTTCACCCCCCCCTTCTCCTAATAAGCTGTTTTCTGATATATGTTGGGTACCATAGAGTGAGACTGAGAACAGGAAGCGGAGGCAGAATCAGAGAGGATTCTGGAAAGGTCTCTGTGTTTTTTTTCCACTGAGAATACAGAAATTGTAATTAATTAGCATAGCTTTGTGGATGGAAATCTGGACTATTTCAGGAGCAGACATATATTATCATATTATTTTTGGATGCTGGGCTTTGCAGTGATTTGTCATTCTCTTTCAATCAGGTAAGCTGGCAAAACATTTAATTGTACCCATAATAAATCTTAGCAATGTGATCTTTTCCACATTTCAGAATCGGATTGTACCCTCTGGTTTGCTATTAAGGTAGAGTCAAAGATGGAATGGGGAATTCAAAGCCATTTTGTACTGACTGATTGTGATGATGGTGTGATTTTTTCATTTTAGCCTCGTTAAATCTGATATCTGGCCTCTTACTCTTAATGTGATGTTGCAATGCAGTAGTCTTACTTGCAAAATCAGATCATTTTATAATCAAGATGTACTAAATTAATTCCTAGCATTTTATAAAGTGACCTTGTTTCCTAAGAAGAAAAATCTGGTGATATTCAGGCTCAGGAACACCAGGTCTCATAAGATTCTGAGCATCTCAGATTCTGATGATCCAGGAATAAAACCTATGTGGTTTGTTCCTGCTATTTTCAATATATATACACGATATTTGAAGAAATTCCCTTATTAGCTAGATTTTGTAAAAGATATCTAAGGGCATATTTTCTTTCTGTGCCATTTTTTGCATGGTTTTGTGTCTGTGTGTGTGAGAGAAAGGGCTCACCAACTGTTAATTAACCAGACATCCACACTGATAATACAGTTCACATTTTGTCTGTAATATTGATGTCTAGCTTAATATATCCTTCTTAACGGGACTGTTTGAAGAAATCAGCACAAGAATTATTATATTTCATGTTATTCTCCATTTATCTATTTATTCTCCATTTATCTATTGTCTCATTCATTGTCATCAGTAATAGTTAAAGCAGTCAGTTATTAAAGGTAAAAGGAAAATATCTGTTGAAGATCACTTTGATATGAGAATGCTTTTTTCAGTAATGGTTCTACAGACACACGTTCACATTAAAACTATATATGATATCATAGTATTAATTTGGAAATCATTTTCAAGAGAAAACAGTAGAAATTAAAAAATGCCCCCAAAAAATGCACAACAGAATAAAAAGCCCACTGTTTACAAATCACCATCTCAATCCATGGAAAAAAAGTAGGATTGGGTCTCAGGTGGCATTCAGAGTAGCAAGTGAGGCCTGTACCTGAAGTAGTGATATGAAAGAATGAAGTTTTTAATTTGTTTTTCTTATGGTGCCAAATCAATGTGCCTGTAGCATCCTTGTGTAACTTCTAAATAAATAAATAATTAAAATATCGATGATGTTTGTTTTAGAAACATATCATGT
Organism: Chionis minor; assembly: GCA_013398295.1. NCBI lineage: Eukaryota > Metazoa > Chordata > Aves > Charadriiformes > Chionidae > Chionis > Chionis minor. The sequence goes on along the minus strand of VZSF01003342.1, from coordinate 219,201 downwards.
TTGTGCTTTCATAACTGACTTGTCAAGAAAACAGTTTCAGAAGAAGACTTTTTAACAGCTTTAATATTTAATTTTTGCCCTCTTACATATCTCCATTTTGGGAGGAAAGATTGTTAAATGCTAGAATGTGAGATGCTGCAGTAATTTGGAGGTTCGTATCACCTGTTAAACAGAGATGCTGTTTATTAGGCCTTGATTTTTATAGAAATTATGTTGTGTTGTTAGCTTATTATTTTTGCCTCTAACAAGCAGAAGTTAAGAGCCCACACTGATTTTCTTAGCAGTGCCAATTAAGCTCGGTATTGTGAAGTTCTGTTTAGATAATACTAGATGCTAGCAGAGGTAGAGACTTTCACGTTTTCCCTGGAGAACATGAAACAATTCCCCTGTACCCTCTCAGACGCTGTTGGAGTGGGAATTTGGTCATTTCCCTTTATTATCAGGTAACTCGGAGTGGGGAGGGATCAAGGGAAAGGACAAAGTATAGTAAGTATGGGGGGTTTAATTAATGTGCTGATGACACATTTTGTGTTTTCACCTTGTTTTCTTTATCAGATAGCATTAGATGAGTTGACTTGTATCTCATGAAGATTAGGCACAGAGGTAAATATCTTTGCCCTCAAAAGACTAAGGATTTTAGAAGCAAAAAGGATGGTGGGTTGTAAGATGGAACTTTCTGACTGATGGTATCCATTTTCTTCTGCCGCTGACATTCTCAGCCCTGTATAGTTTGCTATGTGTATGCTATGTATTAATTACATTGCTGGAATCCCACAGCTTTTGATGGATCAGAGAATAGCAGATACTAAGAGATTTCTTTGTGTACAAGGCAAGAAAGTTGTGACCTTGTTCTCTGAAGTGAAAATCTTGGCCCTTTTTACCCATATGCTCTTCTTGCCATAAGGTGACAAATGAAAAAATTGCTTGAACTCTGCTTGAGTTAAACCTAAGGGAAAATAAATGCAAGTTTCTGATATTGGTACTTTATTTGTTAAGGTGATCTATTTGTTGATCTCTGAAAATGACTGTTGAAAGTAAGCTTCAGAAAGTTACAGTTACTCTGTTCTTCATCAGAAAATTCTAGTTAGAAGTTAGAAACTTAACTTTCAAGAGTCTAATTAGCTTATTTGCCACTCAGTGCAATGGTTCTATGGGTTTTTTTACCTTATAGCTGTTAATTACTAATATATACTGTTGCCATTTTCAGAGAATATTGTTTTACCATCCCCACTTGAATAAATAAAAGGTTTAAAATGTCATAATAAAATTGATGGTCACTGGTTCAGACTGCTTACAGAACAAATGTACACACTCTGAGCTGTGGCTTCAGTGAGCCCATCAAATCCCCCTGTCAACCGCCATAAAGTCCATCTATAGGAAATTGCATCCTCTTTAGTGGAAAGTTGCTGTTGCTCATTACAGCTAACACTCCTGATTAAAAGCTTTGAAGCACGTTGCCAATGGCATCTCTCTCTAAGTTCAGTATTGACTGCCCTCCCACAGGACCTTGATATTGAAGCTTGTATCTTACAAACAGTTCATCTGCTTTCATCAAAATTTTGTTTGTGGACAACTGGAATGCTTAGTATATTATTGCAGTAGTGTTATAGCTAGATTTTCCTTGTCTTACGATGAGGTAAAGCAGAGGGACTAGGGATAAGAGCAGCTCAGGCAAGGACTGTATTACTTCAAAATATAAATATAGAGTAGGAGCACCATATGCTCTTGAGTAACCATAATGTGCGTGTACTATCCCTGTAATCCTAAATAGGAGTAAGCAAGTTAAATTCTAGGCCACAAAAATATCTGGTTTCTCATTTGTTCATTATCTATCCCAAAATGATTTCTTTCCATTACAAAAAAAAAAAAAAAAAAAACCCAAACCAAAAGCATCAGCCAGCCCACCCCAAAACTGTCATTTCAAATTGTTGCTAAACTTTAAAGTGGTCACCAATCTTGGTAAGGTCTTCTTACAAAAAATTACTGTTCATTTACTCTACCAACTAAGACAGATCATGAAATGTGTTTTACAGTAAAAAATGCAACTAAAAAGTTAAAATTTAATTAAAGAGCTTAAGCTTTTATGAGGCTCTTTCACATGTAAAGACCTTAAGGAAAAGGTTATTTATGCTCAGATTAATTCTTTGTCTAGTCATTTGCTCTTTATTGTTATTGGTCTCTTCTTACTGAGTAGTTTTCTTAGGCAAGAGTAACCATAGAGGTACCTTGTGCACGAGTCCCTTTTTCAACCTGGCATTGTTTCTCCTGCTGCTTCTCTGGATTCCTGACTTAATCCGTCAGCTTCTTGGATGTCATATATCCTTATCAAATGATCAGGTTTTGAATATGTAGATTTTGACTTTGTCATCCATATTGCAGTGAGTCGGGCACATCCCAGGTATATTGGTTACACGCATGCTGTGCTCTTGAGCTCCCTGCTCAGCAAAGCCCACGCGTTTCACATGTGTTGAAGTTACTACATGTGTGTAGATCAGCTGAACAGCACACACAGCTGACCCCCTATACCTGCACTGCATCAGGCACATCCTCGTATTTCTTCGCAGGATTTCCTGAATGAAAGTATGAGGGACAGTAGTAAATCTGAAAGGATATCACAGATGCCAATACGGAAAATGGCTTTGAAGAGTATCAGTACTATTGGGTCTGTGATCCCTTTTACAATACCGCAGTATAACCACTTAACAGGAAGATCTTTGGATACAGATACATAGCAGGCAATTTCCATTTATAGATGATTTATGCTTAAATTAGACATTGCTTATTTAATGTTAGGCTCTCCTGTTTGATATGAGAAGGGAGCAATGTTTCTGGTCTTTTAGCATGATTTATTTTAAGAACAATGTGAAGTGATAAATTGCCTTTTTTATGAGTGTGTGAAATTTGGGGCTAGCACAAATTGTTACATGCTCAGCTTAACCATAAAATATTATTATGTATGATCACATATAGTTTTCTAAGAAGTTACAACTTGGTATTCAAAATCACTAAAGAAATGCAGATGAAGAATTAAAATGAGCAAGGAATCAAAGGAAATGAATTGTTCACAGGAAAAATAGTACCTTTTATGTAGGGGTACATAGCACTATGGGGCCTGGCTACTGTATTCATTTAGAAAAAAAACTGCCATCATTTCTCATAAATGATGTCCTTTGACTGTCTGGTAGTCCTGGGGTAAGAGTAGAGATCTCCTGAGCCCATGTAGCCTGAATTTGGGCCATGTCCCAAATTTTTGCCTACATTGGTTCAAGTATCCTGAAAAGCCTGCCCTTTGTTATGTACTATTGTACTATCTTTTAATATTTGGACACACTGGGGAATTCCAAATTTATGTTGGTTGAAATATGCTTTCAGAAAACCAGAGTTCTTATTCTAATTTTAAATATGCGCAAATAAGTTTTCAGATGTTAAAATGAAGGCACTTTCTTAGAAAACATTTTTCACTGTCTTCTCAAAAGCCAGTCACAAAGTACAACTGTGTAACTGCACCAAGATTTTGATACAAGAATATTTTTATCCCTTTTTATCCATATTTGAAATACATGTGTGGTGATCTTGGAAACCTGAAGATGAATTTGCCTCTGTCTCACCTAAGGCCACAGGATCTTTTTTTTTCTCAGATACAGTTAACATGATGCCAACTTGATTGCCTTGAGCACTGAGATTTCTCTACAGTTACTAGTGTTGAGAGCATTTACTTTTGAATGGATATGTGATTGTGCAGTGCTTCAGTCATAAGGATCAACCTGGTAGACTACAAAATTAGGACATTAATCACAGGAATGAAGAAGCCCTATATATTTTATAAAAGTTAACCTTACTTCACAGTCAAACAGAGAGATTTTTAAGCACAGATAAATTGTTCTTATTTGAGCAGATATTTGAGTCTGTTATCCATTGAAAAGCACTCTTTAGAAGAAAAGAATTCCCTAAATATAAACTGTGTCACAAATATTCACGTTTCCTGTGATAACTTTTATCTTACAGAGAGAGAGCGAGAGAGCACTTTTAAATGATGAGTGAAGGTATATGCCCAACTTGCACTCTTGCACTGTATCAAGGAGCAAAGCAAATTACACGCACTACAAACAGCTTTGAATGTTTTTTAAAAATTCTGTTTCACTTTATTTTAACATAGAGCCCAATCATCTGTAAAACTTGTGTATGCCAGAAGAAAGCAGAAGTGCTAGTTTTTACAATAAGAAAGACAATCTATTTATAATGTTATTTTAGGCCTAAGTGAAATAAGGTTGATGACAGAAATAAGTAGCTAATCTCAAAAGGGTCCAAGAGTTCGAGGTCACAGTGAACTGAAAGAATAGAGAGGGCAATCCTAATGTTTAATTTCATTCAGATGAAATGTCTGAAGGAAAACCTGTCACTAATATTTAAGGCCAAAATGTTCATATGAATAAGTCTGACCCGACACAGAAGTTCAGACCAAAAGCAATATAAAAAAAAATTCAACCTGTGTTAGGAAGGAATTTCTTCCTACCGAGTGAAGCTGTAACTGAGTATTAAAGGAGTCTTCCTGAAAGGTTTTTACTAACACCAGTTTAAGTTTCTTGCCATGTATTTCCTACATATCAAGTTGCTTTAGTTTGTGGTATAGTAGAAAGAATACCAGAATTCTAGTAGCTGCTATAACACTAGCTGTCATTGTGTAGTGTATGTTATGTAAAGCCAAAGGCCTCTAACTGGAACAATATTTAGTTAATATATTTGAACTTCAACATTGCAAGAGACACCATTTAAGGAGGTGGTGGGCCGTGTACCTCTTAGGCTGTGCTCCTTTGGATTTATTACACACCTGTAGTGACTAGATGAAAATCATACTTCCATAATCCATTCAGAAAACATGCCAAACCCAGGGCTTGGTTAAGTTTTATTAGGCACTTCCATGATGCCTGAATGAACGCCTTGGAAAAATCCATGTACATTTTTCATAGGCTGTGTTAAACCAAAGGTATAAAGCACTCTATTTTCATGTTGACTTTCTGTGCATTTTCCTCCTTGTGTAGTGATGATCGCATTCAGCCAAGAATTGTGTGTAAGCCTCTCAGCCAGAAGTTCGTTTTTTCCCGTTCAGTTTCCTACACAACTGTCAAAGTCTAAATACAATCCATTACTCTTGTGCTATACAGAGTTTATTCTTTCATATTTTGTATTGATTAGTTTCTGGGGCTTAGTAAGAGTAGGAAAGTAAGTGTTCCTGTTGCATGTTCTTAACGATTCAGTTAATTTTCTGAGTTTAGTTTGTTATTTCTTTTTAGGTTCATAAGCAATATTTTGTGTTGCAAATGCATTTTCATAAGTTTCCATAGCAAAATTTAGAAAAAAGTATTACTTTACAAACAGAGCTTTCTATTTTTTTAACAAAGCAAAATCAATACTGCAATGTATTTAGATTCTGCTATCTGATGTTTTATTGTGACTTCTTTAACAGCTCTACAGCGGATACTGGTGTACATTCCAGTGTTGCACTTGTCAGCACATTTAAATTTTGAGTACAAAAAGGATTAGGAATTAGTTGAATCTAGAGTATGGGGAACACGCGACAAATAATTCTGAATCTGGACAGGTAATTTTGTGGATAATGCTGTTTCTTGTTAATCTAAAATTGGGTTAAGATTTTTATAATCACTTAACACTTCAAATACCCCTAGAGTTACCCAAGATTTCCATTCATGGTCTGGCATTCATCTCTAACATGAGATTTCACTTAGTTGAAGCCATCAGGGGTGTATCGTACTGTAATGGTCTTTATAAGAATGTCTAATTTAGCCCCACTTCTTTTCTAAATCACATTTCAGATGGAATCAACACATTTTGCCATGGGACAATGCAACAATAATATGCAACTGTCTTTTCCAGCTCATTGTTACATTGAAAGGGAGCTCAGGTGCATGAGGAAAGAGTTGGAAACTTTTTCGGAATCAATATCATGTCTCAGAATTTGAAGGATGTTCCAACCATTCTTAAAATAAAAGCTGATGCCATACAGGCAGAGCCAGTATATGGCTGATGCTGTATAGGCAGGAAAGACTCACATAGGAAAGAATATATATAGTCTGTCCATCAGGAATCACCTCTGACTAGGCCTGAGATTTTACCTATGATTCACTCTTGGAAGCTGAATCAGGATAATCTACCCCAAATGAAAATGAATTTGGTCAGCATGGCATCAGCAAAAATCATTCTCTATCATCACCTTCAGCTAAAGGAAAATTGTATCATATGGACCTGCCTGTAAAAATTTCTAGTCTTGGGGTGAGAACCAAAGACACTAGATTTAAAAAATAGCAAAACATTTATTTTAATGTATTGCAAATATCTGCATTAAACAGAAAGAAAAAGATGCTTAAAACTATAGGAGATGAGTTATTAACTGAAATTCTGTAATGAAATTACTTTGACATGGCCTAGGCCTATTACAAATTGAAGACAGAGGGCTCACAATTCTGCCAACTTCCTTCCTTCAATTTTTGCTGTGACTACCATTGATACTACTATACTACCAAGATGTGTAGCATTAGTAGATAGCAAAGCTGCATCCCTTATCCATTGGAGATACAGCCAGTACAAACATATGTACGATATAATAAATAGGGAGATGGAAACTAGGTGATAGCATTACATATGAAAAAAGGTTCTCAATGACTGTCTTTTTATCTAATTCAAAATACAAATTTATTGGAATTACCTGCACTACTAGTGTTATTAAGAATTTTCACATTAAAGATTAATTCCTCAACACACATTAAAGATTATTTCCTCAACATTTTGCAAGCTGGCAAGTATTTTAACAACTGGCAAGTAGTTACACCCCGTCTTTTGAAAATAAGTATCATATGAATGCTCAGTATTAGCGATTAGTCTTTTATTAGGAAACTATAATATCACTTTCATATTATTTTAAAGCCTGCAAGCAACAGCCCTTACTTACACGTTTTGCTTATTTGCACTGTCTGTGACCATGCGATCAGATTTCAGCCACAATGCTGCTTCAGAGGCAGAATCCAGATGCACCCAATAGGCAAAGGGATGGGGAAATCCCCTAGGCACCCCCAGGGAAAGCTGCATTCAGTGGAAAATATGCATTGGTGGATAAGTGTATTGGTGGCAGCATGAGAGTCATGATCCCCTAAGGGTAGTATTGGAGACACAGCTTTCAGTTGTCTTCAGAGGAGCCTCTCCAGTAGTGACTCACCACAGCAAGATGCGCTCAATCAGTCCCTTACTCAAAATGACCAGGACATGGAAAGAGTTTGCTGTTAGCAATCGTCAGAATGACTTTATGTTACATTATTAAACAAATAGAAGCTCTAGTTGTGGTATCACTTATTGTATCTTTGTGAAAATGCAATTCTAGATTAACAGTAACTAGCACTGGGTAAATTCTAGGTTAGTATTTTAAATATATTTTCTGTAGGAGTACTCGGAGATCTTCTATCTTTATAAATAGGAGAAGTGATAGTCTAGTAGAAAGCTTTCACTTTCCGGTTTTCCACCTTCTATGTTCTCTTTGACCTGATCTGTGTCTACACAGATTTTCTTTATTTTATCTAGAGTTTCTACAGTGGCTGCTCATTCTCACTGCGTTTGGAGAAAAGTATTACTAAAGGCTGCATTGGCAGGAGCAGACACCTAAAAGAGAGGGATGTCTTCTTTTTCTTTTCTTCTCTAGGAATAAAAGCAAAATAACAACAACATTTAAAAAGTATTAAAAGAGCCAGAAATATATCTAGTTCAAATGAGAATAAATGTCTCAAAGACATCTCATCTCAGTCTCAGTGGCTGAAGAATGAAGTTTGCAAGCTGTAAGTAGACTCTTTAAATTTAATGAACTAGATACTCAGATTATTAAAGCTTTTAAGACTGAGGAACCCATAGCCAACCTTTGGTCAGCTCTTGTAATGATGCAATCTTTAAATTGAAGAACCTGGAGAAGAAATGATCTTTTTCTGCTATTACATTGCTCAAAATGGAAGAAAAATTTTGTCACACAAAGAAAAACACTCGTACCAACATCCTCTAAGATAAATAACATGCAGAAGTATCATAGCTTCATGCAAATATGGTCTGAATTAACTTCTATTCCTGGTTAAAGACAGTGAATCCAGTAGGGAGTAATGCTACACTGTGCCATTCCCGAAGTGACAGATGAGAACACTCCTGTTAGCCTGGGCACAGTTATGCTGTGTCTACTGATGACTGCACTAGCCATGTAGTGATCTCAACAAGACCCATTTTTTCATTTCAGTTAAAGCATGCAGGTAAAAGAATAAATGGAATTTTTGAAACTCATATCACTTAAAGAATATTCTTAAATGTACTTTTGGTTTACATTAGGTTTTGTGGACTAACACACATTCCACCCTTCTTTTCCTACGTCTCTCTGCTCTTAGGTTGGAAAAATGTGTCTATGTGAATATGTAATTATCTTTGTCTACCATAATTAATTTTGAGAAGCTTTGGACACAGGAACAAAGAATGAGAGAGTCTTGAAGAAACTTCAGTCTTGAAGAAGCTTCAGCTCCCATGGAGAAACTTTTCTTACCAATTCCATGTTCTGCTAGAAATGCAGCCTTTCTGTTTTCATGATAGCAAAAGATCCAGTGGCTAAATTCTGAGATTTGGCATTTCTTAGAAAAATAAAGGTAAGACTGTCTTTTTTCTCAGTCAGAAATAATGTTTCACTTCATGAGATGGCCATTTGATATAGTGCTCTATATCTTCACTAAAATATCAGTGGGAAAATGAAACTAACATCTTTAATGAGGTCTAGCTGTAGAAATTTGTCTTACATGTAACTGGTTTCCATTAGAATGTAAGGATCTATAACTTTGGAAGGTATTTGCAAAATATTAAGTACTGTATCCAAACTAGGTTGATGGGCTAAAAAAGAGACCCTTCCTCTTTGTCTTAAATTATATGTGCTTTTCATTTGGCCTTCTTCAGGTTTTTCCAATACTTCAAGTACACACATTTGATCTCTTTTCACACCTTCTCAGAGGCAACTTATGGTGTTAAAGAAAATATGGGGCAGGCCTGCATTCACAGAATTCCTTGAGATTTTGGTCAATTTTTATAAATAAATAGATCAAAAAATTTATTTTGGGGGTTCTACAACTTGCAGGTACATATCTGAGAAATCCGGGTTTGTTTCTTTACATAACCTACCTATTTTTGATTAGTCTGGATTTTCCACTCAGGCGGAACAACAGATGTTCTCCCCTACCTCCCTTCAAAAGAGAAGCAGGAGGGAGAGAGACTTATGAGTTTAGAAGGAACTAAACTACTTTAATGAATTATTAATAATAAAATAAAAAGGAAATAATGACATATATACAAAACCATATCAAGATCCCAGGATGACAATCACACCACTGCCTGGCACTGGGAAAGTGCCAGACTGGACTCAGTGATGGACAGGAACTGGATTCTGGATCGGGATAAACAGACAGAGTCCTTCTTGGACACCGGCCATTGAAGAAAGAGGGTGGACCCTGTGATCCCTCAGCTTTTATACTGAGCATGATGCAGATGGGATGGAATACCCTGTTGGTCAGTTTTGGGTCACCTGTCCTGTCCGCTCCTTCCCGACCCCTCTACGCTTTTCTGCTTCCGACCCTCCAATGGGGAAATCACGAAGTTGGCTGCCCTTGGTTTTTATAGCAGTAAGTGTAAGCAAGAGCCTCTCTGCACACCATGCCTTGGCATCAACTATAAACATGGGTTTTATCACTCTGAGAGCAAACGGTTTCTGCACAACATGCTGTAATTTCAGTAGTTAGAATAGGCCTAGCTAAAAAGTAAACTTACTGAACAAAATTGGTCCTGTTTTACCTCAAAACAGGACAGTCCCAAAGACAAACATGACTATTCCAGTAACACTGCGTACAGCATACATTAGCCTTGATGTGAAAATCATAAGCCACTATTTCCACTCCTAGGTAGGAGGAGAGAAGAAATAGGATAAAATTTAAAAGCAAAGCTTGCAGTGAGGTAGAGAGGGAAGAAAAGAGATGAGTGTGGACTGGCAGTGGGCAGAAACAGGCAAGTGAGTGGGGGCAAAGACTATCCGTACTAGTCTTGGCGAGAGAGAGCAATGTCCAAAGATATCCTGAGAAGCAGCTTCTGGATCTTTCAGACAGGTCCGAGATCGCTTTCGAGTCTCTAACATAATCTGGTTTGAGTGTTTTCCCATCTGCCTAGTCTTTCACCAGTAAGATCAAACCTCATGCATTATATTCTGCCCAGATTTCCGAACTCTTGCAGTACTTTCTTTTGTTGAGGTTGGGGTTCTTAAGATTTAGTTAACGTGCTTTCACACCTTATTGCAAGTCATTATTGAGGACATTAAATAGAATTGCATGTAACATCCCTGAGGCACCACATTAGTATTAATTCATTAGTATTTTCTGTATTTACTGTTCCTTGGTCAGGTTTCAGCCAACGTGAACTACCAATTCATATTCAGCCACTTATCACTACCCTATGCTAAATCTTTTTAAAGTAAGGTTTTATTAAGGAAATATTATTTCTGTTACATACCCTTATTAGTTGATGTCATTTGTTATTATCATAACAAATAAGTATTTTTGTCTTCTGGGATTTATTAATTTTGCCAATAAATACCTGGTGGTGATTTCATTATTTTTATTCTGAAAAGTTACATAACACTAATGCCTACAGGCCACTGAGGCTGACTGTACAAATCCAGACAAAAATTATAGTAATTGCTGCAGATAAATTATAGTCTAAGGAAAATGACACAATAGATGAATGATAAATGTTGGAAGGAATGGAAAAAAGGAAAACAAATCCTACATATTAGTCAGTTAGGACCTGTAAACACAAATTGTCATCGTTTAAATTATTAGATTACAGTTTAAAGAAGAGAGGCAGGTTCTGAGCAGGTGCTAAATGCTGGAGGCTGTTTTCAGCTTTGAGGACGTCACTCCTTGCCTTGAAAATACCTTCTTTTGTGGAACCAACATTCATGGATTCCTTGGCTTAGGACCCTTGGATAGTTTTCACTGGATATCTCTTTAGATATCTCAATTAACTCTGCATTACATCGCATTTACCACTTTGAATTACAGCAGTGACATTTTGGGGCTTTTTTTATTTTTTGGAGTTCTGTTTCTTATTCAAATACTTTTAAAGTGTGAAAAATAGTGTAAAGATGCAAGGAAAAACAAGGTAAATGTCAGTTTTGAAAAGATAATAATCTATAACGGTAAAAAAACACTTCAAAGCATTTCAGCAGATAAGAGGATAGGTTTTTCTTGGTGAAATTAGCCTCTTTGCACAAATGCCATGAGAAATGTCAATACAAATATTTTATTTTAGTTCATCTTCACAAAACCCTAATATTTAGCCATCCTTTTATTTTTAGGATAAATGGAATGCAGCGTTACCCAGTTTGGAATTTGATCAGAGCATAGTAACTTCAACATAATTTATCTTCACTTCCAGAAAAATAATACCTGAATTTTGCAAAAAACCTTCCCAAATACTCAGAGAGGGAGTTAAGATGACTCATTTCTTTAGACTCTTCCTGCGTACAGTCCCTCTGTACCCCTTTCCGTCTCAGGACAGTGGTAGTTTGAGTTGAGGTGATTTTCTGACGACATCAGCACAGAACAGCTACACTTTTTACTTGTAAAGCTGTAGAAAATAATCTCTAGCTGATGCTGAAGTGGTGCCATTAGCCCTGCTGTTTCCACCTCTCCTACCATGGGAACGCCACCTTTTTGATTTGGACAAATATATTTATTCGGCCTAATGTGAGACAGCTAGTCTTATTAACACCAGTGATTTAGAGTGGAGTTTTTAATCCAAATTTTAGCATCTGAGAGGCTATTGCTGTGCTTGGCACAAAGGAAGATATTATTCCCAAATTACAGTCTTTCAAATGAAAGATTAGCATAAGGCAATTCTGATACTTGATCATTTTACAGATTCCATTTGCTAGCTTCACACTTATTCCAACTCTAATCAGATACATGTTGGTGCGCCAGTGTTTCAGTTTTAATGGAATGAAAATCTTGGTAGTCAGCTTTTTCAAGGTTTTAGCAGGAAAATAATTCTGGTGCCAGCGTTCTAAAAGTACGATTGGTTATAAAAACCAAGTATCAGCAAAGGCTTCTGTCTTGTACTCACTAAAAATTAGCAGCAGAAGTTTCAGTGTAGCAACATGTGATAAAGTTGCCTGCTGGAGATGCTGGCTGGCTTAACAATTTATTTTTCAATTTATACTGCATCAGACCCCTCCAGGATCTCTATTATTCTACACATTACATTAACTCATCGTTCTCCAGGCTCTTCCTTGAGACAAACTTTCTCCACATCTACATTACAATATATTTTATTTATGAATTTACGGTCAGGTACCTCGCTTCTGCTCTTGCATTACTTAGATGCTCAGTGCTATAATGTACCGACTAAATTATTTCAATGATCTTGGTGCTGATTGCACACACTGATGCTGTGCTGTGAACCCACTCCAGAGATAAAGACTTGAGGTGGCACAGGAGCAGGTTTACTCACCATGTCATTGTGTTAGTAATTCAGATCGAGGAATATTCAGTCTCATTTCTTTCCTAAAGTTTTCTGTTGTAGATTTTCCAAGCAGTTTTTAACATCCCCTCTACCTTCATACAGGTTTTGATTTTTTGAGGGTCATTTGAAAACGAATCCATTATTTCATAAGATCATCACTGTGTCATTTTGTGTGTGTGTGTGTGTGTGCGCACACATGCGATTTCTACAAACTACTCCAGACAGGCAAGAAGCTTTAGGAGAAAGACTATTGAATGAATGCAAGTGAATACAATCTTATCTCTCAAATCTAGACTTGGCAGCTCCAGAATACAGATGTTGCATGTTCATGAGGTAATGTTGGGGAAGCTACGTGGCTTCACGTACAGAAAACATAGTCAGGACTCACTTCAAACACTGAAACTCACTCTTAAAAATTGATCTTCATAATTAAAAGTATTACTACACTGTGCCACAACCTTTTGTGAAGTAGTCATCAAATAAGGCTACTATTTCTTGCTTGGTGCCAGTGTTTCTTAACCAGATCTGCCTCCCTTCTGCCATTCCCTCCCTCCAGCCATTCAGACCTCTACACTGTGCTGTACAGTGCACCAGTTCAAGCAACTGGTCCTGCTGCAGGACTTGCAAGAAAGAAAAGAACATTACTTTCAGCTGATGCCCTGCAGGGCTTCATGAGGAGGCACGTTGTAGAGTGGAGATTTTGGTGCAGAGAGCAGGAAAAAGCGCCAGGGACTATATCAGCCAGAACTGGGACCAAAGACATTCATAGGGAACAGGAGTCTTAAATTTCAAACTAGTTTTAGTCTGAAATAGGATTATGACACTTACAAAAAATCAGGAGCAGCATTCTTTCCCCACATGGGCTTGATCATACATGCTGTTTCCTTTTACTTAAAAGGCTTGTGGGTTTGATTCACAGCTCACAGACAGTGAATAAATGCAACCTTACCTGCTTTGGTACTTCAGCACAGTAAACTCTCAGTAAGAAAAAATTATGCTTGTTCCTCCCATAATTCAGTTGCTGTCATTCAAACAGCATCAATCATATGAAAACTTCTTTTTCTTTAAATGAAAGTATTTGCTTTTATAAAGTTGCATTACTGATACTTGAAAAAATATGGGAAGATAAAATGTATTAACTAGTAAAATATAGGTTTACAATTCTCAAGAGCACTTCATAGAATATGCCTTTATACTTGTTAAAAAAACCCCTACTGTTAAAGCACTTGTATCGGTATTTTCTAACTGGGAGAGTCTAAGGACATAAGCAAAGCAGTGTTTATGGGCAGAGGTAGTGTCTTTTTGTACACCAGCAGGAAAAAGATGAAAAATAATTTATAAAATATCTAAATAAATTCTGAGTAGTTGCTTTTAACTTTTATTCAGTTTTGAAATATGCTGCTTCTATTTCAGGCCTGGAAAGCATTTCTGAGCAAATGCTAGGGTTTTTTCTGTTACAAATTAGTTTTCCTAAATTATCTAATTTTCTTTTCTAGGTCATTCTTATGCAAGAGGCTAAAAGTAATTAAATTTGCAGGATGAAAACATGGCACAGGCACTGCTGGTACCACCAGGACCTGAAAGTTTCCGCTATTTTACTAGAGATTCTCTCGCAGCTATTGAAAAGCGTTCTGCAGAAGAAAAAGCTAAAAAGCCCAAGCAAGAACATACAGATGATGACGACGAAAATGGTCCAAGACCAAACAGTGACTTGGAGGCAGGAAAGACACTGCCATTTATTTACGGTGACATACCTCCAGGAATGGTATCTGAACCTTTGGAAGACCTGGACCCATATTATATCAATAAAAAAGTGAGTGGATAAACTTTTGCACAAAAAAGAATAAAATTTTCTACAGTAGAAAAGTTTAAGCATATAATATGATGATCAGAGTCATCAAGCCACTAAATAGACAGAAATATCCTTTCATCTAACAGAACTGATTTATGTTCTTCTATATTCTGAGTATAGAACTTCAACTTCTGTCGAGTTACTTCTTATTTACCTCAGTGGAAGGAAGATATAGCTTCCTTGAGCTTTCCTGATCTTCAGAACATGACTGAATTTTCCTGATTTCATTGTAGCAGTGAAACTGGATATGACAAGGTTTTCTAAGCATGATTTTGCAGTGGAGATTGTTGTAGATAACCAGGTAGCATCCATCCAAGTTAGTGATATAAGGGACTATAACTATATTCTTTGCTTCTGTTATAGCTATATAACATATGTAAACATGTTCATATACATTTACATACATATATATGTATGTATACATATACATATATATGTATACATACATATATATGCATGTATAAAATATATCTACATATATATTTGGTATATAAGGACTCTGTAAATCTTGGGTCATATAAAACTACCACAATGAAAACTGTTGCTTGAGGTGCTTGGGATTGCTATGATAGTTCTCTGCTGCACAGCTGTTGAGTAGAACTCTGTGGCAGACACCACAGGAAAGCTAGGTTTTGAGAAAGGAATGAATAAAAGACAGTTTTGTTGTTCTGAACTGAGAGTTTTCATGCAGAAAGAGCAGAGCGAAGGGTTACAAGGGTTACGTGTTGTGAGAGAAAATTAATGTGCCTGAGTTACATGTGCAAGGCTATAACACAACTGGACCATTAATAGCATAGTTGTACTCCACTAAGGATTTAAACTCCTAAAAGAGGTGTACTTCCCCTTCTGATTTGCACACATACAACGTCCTCATTTTCACATGATCCGCAAGCCCACTGACTTGGAGATAGAAAGGCTCGTTCAAACAGATTCATTCAAGTAAAAAGTTTGCCCCTTGACCTTTTTAAAAGTCAGGATCTGCAGTAGAGTGTATGGGTTTTGGTCTTGTAGCAATGATACATGCAATCTGGAAACAGACCACAATTGTATGACTTAAGGGAAAGACAAGGAACAAAGAAGTATATCTCTGTAGCTGGGATTAGTTGTAGACTGTGTTAAATTCCTCCAGGGTCTGAAATAGCCCAGCCTGGGAATAGTTAAAAATACCTTATGTCCTGCACAGATTAGTAAAAGGTACAGCTGACAGTAAGACCAGGTTCTGCTCCCTGCTCTCTATCTGCTTATTTCTGCATGCTCCCTTAGCAGCATCAAGATGTTCTCCCAGTTCCTGATAGACCTGCAAAGTGTTGTGGGTAAGGAGAGTGAAGGAAGATGAAGCTGTGGATAATAACAATAAATTCAAAAATGCTGAAGGTATTTTATGGACAAGTGTTTGGATTATCTTTCCTTGTCTCTCTGAAACACAGAAGGAGATGGACACATTTGCTCTGATGACGGCTTGAGGCACTCCAGGCTGCCATCCAGACAAGAAACTAAATATTGAGCAACTATTAAAAAATGAAGACATAAAATATTTTAAACTGCAAATAGTTATTTTGTTTGTTAGGAAAAAATCATGCCAATAGTGCTCTCAATTTTGTGGATAAATTTGTGGTTGCCTTTGGTTCGCATAACTGTTTTAAAAAATTATAGCCTCAGTAACAGAAACGGAAAATAAAGCAGAATCCATATGTAATTGCATAAGCTAACAGTTGCCAGAGTTAAACAAATAGTGCTGTCAATAATACAAATATTAACATTATTAAGGAAATTTAAAGAAATGGAAGCTCAGAGAGGGAGTATTGCCAAGGGTTATTTTCATTTATATGGTTTTGGTTGTACCAACAGTTCCATGAAGATTCTTACTTACAATATAATTGTGTGCACCTAGCCCTGTTCTTGACTAGCTGCAAAACAATTCAGGAACCAAGTCTCATAATTAAGTTCAGGGCTAAAGTTTTCTAAACAAGTCTTCCCCAAATGAAGTATCAGTGAACCTGAGAAATACTGAAGTATGCTTTCTAACCTCCTATGATTAAAAAAATTAGCCAGATTTTTTCGGAACAAAGGTGTAAAAACTCAGGCTACTGATGGACTTAGTCTACGAGAGTAACTAGTAAACGGCAGAATCTTTTGTCACAGGTAACATCTGTATTTCTGTTACATACCAGCTGAATGTGCTCAACAGAAAACAAATGGACGTCTTAAATGATGAACTAGAATTAGTCGTCCCTAGTTTATAGCAGAAACTACTCTTAATCATCTAATTGCCAATGCAGAGAAAACTGTATGTGAATTGGAGTCTGTCTTCAGGCTCAGCTGCAGCAGCGACCTTGGGACAGGCAACATCTTTCTACCATTTCTAGCTGGGTGAAGGACTGTAGGGCAGAGAGAAATGCCAATGAGCCAAAGTCCCTTCTCTGTCAACCTCAATGCTACGCCTGATGTTATCCCATGAACTCCCTTACCTGTTGTCTTTCCCCCTGTCGAGAGGTGAGCTTTCTGTCCCCGAGACAGCAGACCAGGCTGTAAAGGCAGTAAAGGCCATGGAGAGGGCAGCGTTTTTCTGACCACAGTCCAGTTTTTACAGAGAATGGAAATCAACATGGAGAACAGTGATACTATATAGCTCTGCTGAGAGTGTAACAAAGGCTCTATTATGGTAACACAAAGCAGAGCCATTACCATTGACAAAGAGCAAAAGGAATGAAGAATAGTCATGTCCTGAAGAAATTTCAAACAGCACCAAAGATGCAAGTAAACCTCACACACAAATACACTTGGAATAAAAATGAAAACACTTAGGCGATGAGCGCCGACAGGAATGGGACGAAAGTGAACACGAACCGCAGGTCAGATTTTAAAAGTAAATTTAGTGCTCACATACAGGGAAAATAAGAGCATGTTGTTAAAAATGAAAACAGCATTTTTTTGAAGGAAAGAGTTGTTGTTGCAGGATGCCAAGTTCTGGTGTGTGTTTGTCTCAGACTGCTCAGAATGATGTCAGCTGGCAATTTATTAATCCCTTTTATTTTTTCACAAATATGTTTTTAGCAGATATATGTAATTTATATTGGTAGTATTTAAAAATCTAAAATGAAAGCAAAATTATTTTAAAATTATGGTTAATTGTTTAGTGACAGGTGTTTGTCCTTGTCACCATATATATATGTGTATATAATTCTGTCAAGTATTTATTCCAAATACAAACTGGTGCTTAGAATTGCCCTTTTGCTGTTTTGGTTTTGTTAGTGTTTGCTCACAAGATAGAACGTATTTGATTAATTGGAAACTCTGACTTTAATCAAGGACTTTGTTAGAAATAACATTGAAAATCTTTTTGCGATGAAATGCTGCATTTTGCTATTATTGATAAACTGGCATTGGTGATGATAATTCCCACCAATTTTAATAATAGGAGAATTCAGTCCACATGCTGGGAAATTTAGCAAATTGGAGAACTGGCTGTGGCTTAATATACTGTATTTATAGAAATCAGTTATTTTCCTACCACAGGTAGAGAGTAGAATGGAATTTGAACCTCCCAGGCAAAGAATGGAATCCTGCAGAAGGAGGTAAAGACATTTATGTAGCCAAGACTGTATTTTAATTTTGTATTTCTTTTTTGCAGACTTTCATAGTATTGAATAAGGGAAAGGCAATTTTCCGATTCAGTGCCACATCTGCCTTGTACATTTTAACTCCTTTTAATCCCATCAGAAAAATTGCTATCAAGATTTTGGTACATTCATATCCTTTTTTCTTAATGTTCATTTAAGAGTTGCCATTTAAAACTATTTAATTACTGAAATAATACTTTTCATACGGATATACAAATTATGTCTGTGTGGGTGTACTATGCTAACGAAACATATGCTGATGACACTTAAAAAGCCGCAATTATTATATGTGAATTTGCAGTATGATCTTCATTCTTACGGAGAGAATTCTCTGCAGTACCACCTAAGGCTGTCAGAGTTTAAATATCAGGCTTTACATACAAAAGGAGACCTGATCCCATACTAAGCCCTGCAGCTAAGGCGA